>JAQFJA010000020.1:16185673-16196405 GCA_029874485.1 Naso brachycentron
GACCCCTTTACTGACACAAAATAAACATAGCTACAGTGCTGATAAGATGTTACTTACAGCTTGCGCTTCTCAAACTTTAATATAACAAAGAAACGTGTGGTCCTTTAGCAGCAGTTTAGCCATTAATCCAGCACTGTGCTCCTTGAGGAAGTAAAGAAGTCCACACAGAAAAAAATCTACAAGAAATGCTATCAACTTTTGTCTGGTGTTAGTTTAACGAAGTTAACTGTCATTCGTCCACCCAAAAAAACACTTTATTGGAACAATCTCGAACAAAGTGCTGACGGTAATCCCTGAAGCAGAGAGCAGAGCACAGTGGTGTCTGAGCAAAGCAGGGGAGGGGGCAGGCACAGCACTGTGTGCACGGAGCTGGCATGCCCATAATAGGAAGTCCAGCACGCATTAACGTCACTAAAAAAACACTGTAAAAAAAAAAACAAAACAAAAAAAAAACACTGTAAAGCACAGCCTGCAGAGCCAACAGCCGGCAGGGCTCCCCTCCAAATATATGTACCTCATTATGTGACGCTTTGGCATTGTTTAACACTAGTATCCGAAATTGTAACAACATTTAAAGGTCAGAATAGACAGAAAAGCATAACAGCTCTCCTTTAAGTGATTAAACTATGTGTTAATTGGGTTTGGGGACGAGAGAGCTGCCGGTTCAAGCCCCACATGGACCAGTGGATGTGTGGGTGGACTGGTAGCTGTGAGGAGAGGTTGAGAGGCGCACTGCTTGTATTCTGAGCAAGGCGGTTAACTGTTCAGGCCATTTTACTGCAGCAGACCCACTACTCTGACATCCCCACATCAGCTTCATGTACTGTTTGCAGGCTTCTGTGCGGGCTCAGACCCGCAGGTAAAATGATGGATTTTCAAGGGTATAAATCAAAACTAATAAATTGTTTTTGTCTTGCACCACCTTATATTACTTTACTCACTTATATAGGAGTGAATTGCTTAAAGCAACCAGCAGATAATAATAATAAATAAGCTAAGCTAAGTAGTTCCCTCTGCATCTGTCTATCAGGTGCCGAGCCCACCACCTCAGAGTACACAGTCATCATGCACGGGGAGAAGCCTCGCACCATAGAGGGCATCGTCATGGCAGCGGACAGCTCTCGCTCTTTCTCTCCTCTGGAGAAGTTCGGCCAAGGCTTCCTGGAGCGGCTGGTGGGCATCGAGATGCCCCACAAGCTGCTGGAGAGGGTCACCTTCGTCGACACGCCCGGCATCATTGAAAACCGCAAACAGCAGGAGAGAGGTGACGAGTACTGAATAACCAAAGCTGCAAATGGCAAACAGTCATGATCTTTTGCTTTTGCCGTTGTCATGCTGAAGAGTGTTTTCTGTCAGAATGGAAGAGCTTTTGATTCAGCATCTCTGACACTAAGATTTTTCATTTAAGCCCTCAAAAAGATACTGTAGTAGTAGCAGTGGCTGGAATCAGTGAGACTGTTTTCAGTGTCAGTACAACAGAATCTGCAACATCAAACAGACCTTAGACAGTGATAACCACAACACTCAATATCAACAAACTTTAACCTAACCTCTATTCATAACTTACCCATAAACTTAAATCTTCACCCTAAAATTTAATGTTAAAGTTGTGGGGTCCAAGATTTTGTCCCCACAAAGACTGTCGGACCCCACACTATGGGTGAAAATTCAAGTTTCAGACCCCACAAACACAGAAAAACAAAAACACGCACACACATGCAGTCTACAATCACTTGTAAACACAGAAAGGAATGCACACACACCAAAAAACAATTAGAAATCAATTTTAAAGTTTTATTTAATTGTTAAAGTATCAATAATTAAAGCTGTATAGTGTTTTATTTATAATGCATTTCAACAGTTTTACCACGGGGTTTTGCACAGGGAAAAAAGTTGCCGGCTAAATAGAAGTTTGTGTATGAATCATGTTTAACAAACCAACGTGTGACATTACCGTGTGTTTCACACTAAAATTCAAAATTTCTTTGTAGCTTATTTGCCCAAAAAACATATCATGTCTAGAAGTCTTTACTTGAATCTACTCAGGGATCTTTGCAGAAGTTACCTCATTTTCTTCTGTGGCACATGTGAGTTTGACATGTTTTTGTGAACAATAAACACTTGCAAAAACAGCTTTTCATGTGTGAAATGCTGCAGTAGATACAACATTTCTCAAGTGAAAACCTCTGTCTCCTCTCTTCAGGTTACCCTTACAGCGAGGTGTGCCAGTGGTTTATCGATCGAGCTGACCTTATCTTCCTGGTGTTCGACCCCACCAAGCTGGACGTTGGCGGGGAGCTGGAGATGCTCTTCAGGCAGATGAAGGGCCGCGAGTCCCAGATTCGCCTCATCCTCAACAAAGCTGACAGTGTCTCCACCCAGGACCTGATGAGGGTCTACGGAGCGCTGTTCTGGAGCATGGCGCCCCTGATCAACGTCACAGAGCCTCCACGGGTTTACGTCAGCTCCTTCTGGCATCAGGACTACACTGAGGACACAGGCCGAGAGCTCTTCATGAAGGAGGAGACGTCTCTGCTGGAGGACCTCAACCAGGTGTGTCACCTTGACCTTCTGCAGCACACATCTACTTTGTGGTCTGTCTTTGTATCAGAAGAACTTGATGCTACAACAGTATTAAAATGCCTCATAATTTTGGCATTTTCAGTGAATTGGAAACCTAATCCTCTCTCTCTGTTCCTTCATCTCGTCTCTCTCCCTTCATCCTTTCTCGTGTCTCTCTTTTCTCCTTCAGGTGATTGAGAATCAGATGGAGAACAAGATTGCTTTCATCCGTCAGCACGGCATCCGCGTGCGCATCCATGCCCTGCTGGTGGACCGCTACCTGCAGACGTACTATGACAAGCTGGGCTGGTTCAGTGACCCCTATGAGGTGTTCCAAGACATTGTCAGTGACCCGGACAAGTACTACATCTTCAAATCCATTCTTGCCAAAACCAACGTCAGCAAGTTCGACCTGCCCAACAAGGAGGCCTACCAGGACTTCTTCGGTGTGAACCCGGTTTCTAGCTTCAAACTGCTCTCCTCCCATTGCAGCTGGACCGGCGGCTGCCTGCTGGAGAAGATCGAGAAAGCCATCTCGCATGAGCTCCCAGCTCTGCTCAGCAGCGTCAGCAAGGCCGCAGACACACCTGCCCCAGTAAAGGCCACACCGCCGCCTCCACCTCCACTCCCCGGCACCTGTGAGGGGCCCGGGTGTGAGGAGAAGCCTAAGAATCGCTGGAGGAGGCAGTGAGATGGAGGAGAGGGGAGCAGGAGGAGGAACAGAGGAGGCAGATGGTGGCAGCAGCCAGAGGGTTTTTTTGGAAATGAATCCTCACTACTGTGATTTTCAGGACTGATGATGGGGGGACTGAGCAGGAAGAGAAAAGGAGAAAAAACATGCAAAGATGTGCCCAGAAGACCTGGGTCAGAATACTTCCTAGTGCTTGTTTTTACCTAAATGAGGCACCAAATAGGTGGATTTTACAACACTGGGGCAGTTTATATAAATTTTAGGTGACAGAAAAGTATACTTTAATGATTTTCAAATTCTTGTCTCTCTCTGTGTAACACCTCTCTGGTGCACATTGTTCCATGTAACATTCTTCTGGTATTTAGATGGGTCAAAACAATGAAAAGTTAATATTTTTGACTCAGGCTGACTGATATTGGATTTTTGAGAATGATACCGATACCAATATTAGGGAGCAAAAAAATTTCAGTATCCAATATAATGGCTTAATGTGGTTCTCAAATACTTGTGACAAAGATATATAATGAAGGCAGGATATCTTACATTTTAACAAACTTTATTCTAAACCTCCAGCGCTCTGAACAGCAAACAGATAATAATGGACCGCCCTCTGCTGGACAAATGACATGATTACACTATTTTAAATCACTAGTTCAAACTTTTTTTTCCCCCTGGCATTAAAAAACAGTTTTAATATCAGGGAAAAAAATGCGCTGATTCCAATATATTTGCAATAGGCCAATATCAGCCAATAATATGGGCAAACCAATATATCTGCCGGGCCCTAGTTTTGACTGTGGTTTAGTTCAAAAAACAAAATATAGGAAAATGCTTTTGGCAATCTTTTCTTCTGACATCATTTCTGTCAGCAAAAATTTCCCAAAATTTCCAGAACATAATAATGAAAAAAATAAATGTATAAATAAATACATAAATACATAAATAAAGACAAATGAAACCTTAGAATGATTGTTTTCTTGTTTCTCGCTGTTTTCAAGATTGTACATTATTTCCTCCTCAGAGAAAGATGCTGGCAGTGGTCATACTCGTCCAGTGGGACAATAAATGCTGCCAGTCTTTTGTCTTCTGTGTTGTTTGCAAAGATTCAGTCAAACCACTGTGCTGTATTTTTATGGCTCAACCAGCTGTGGCTCGTTCTCATGTCGTAGTTCATATTTTCACTGGTGAGACAATAAAACAGAAAGAAGGGAGTTCTTGTTGTGTGTTATTTAGCAGTGAATCAACCATCTTCAGTCAGTTCATTATATTGTGTTTCACTACACTATAGTGTACTGTCAATTTCTTATTGTGCAATGCTTCATAAACACTCTTGATAGCAAGTTGTATTTTAACATTTCTCAATACCGACTGACTGAGCAAGGTCACGGTCTTTCCTCTAAGCCTCATCTGTTCATGCTGGCTTGTATTTAAAGTCACTGTGGCCTTTTCAGCCCTTTGAATTGTTGCTAGTGTATCTGCATACCACACGGGCATTTCCTTAAATGCAAGGTTGACATCATTTCCTTGTTCTTTTTGACCTGTTTGTGATTGTCGTTCTTTTGAGTAATTTCTTTTGAGTAAACAACGACAAAAAAAATCTGCCGGCTTGGTTTCCTTTGTAAGCTACAATGACATTACAGATGCAGTCTCTTCCACTTGAAGAAGCAATTTATATTATTTGGGTTGTTCAGCAGCAAAATGCAGGGAAATGTGGGCCAAACACAAGCTACAAGCACCAGCTGTCATCCTCACAACAAACAGCTCTGGACTGGAGAAACTGTATAACATATTGCAGACTTATCTGTTCATACATAACAGTATTGTATGAATTAGCAACATAATGAAATGAGTGAGCACAAAAAACAAACACAAAATCCCATTAACAGTCAAATTAAAGTACCACATTTACTAAGAGCTGTTGTTAATTATCTCCTGCAGTGACTCAAACAGCCACCAGGAGGCGCCTCCGCTCAGACTCTGCACAATAGAGAGCATTGGAAAGAGGAAGCTTTATTTCTTCATATGAGCTACCAGTGTTTCACTTTTGATACGTTCCCTGCTAGGAAAAAAAAGATGGACAACATTTTTGTTTTACTTAATGAACCATACATTTATTTTTGGTGTAAGAAAAGCACACATTCTCTTTGTCTCCAGTTACATAGAACATTGCATGGATATAAATGTTTTCTGTGCTTTTTGCTGCTGATAGATTGTTATCAAATATCTGTGTTTTTTAATTAAGTTCATTAAAGTCAATGATTTATTTACTTATTTTTTCTCTCTGACAAGTATTTATGAGGGTGAAACCGACAGTCTGTCTGAGTTTGACATGGTACTACCAACATAAACACTCCCATGATGTGTCAGAACCAACTGAGCTGTGACTCAATCAGTTCTACTTTAAAGTATCATCTTAAGTAAATGTACAGGAATTTGTCTTGGTAATACGGTTACAATGTTACACTGTTAAGTTTCACAGTATCTATTCAGCTAAAACAAAAATGGTTGTCTTTGCACGCAGAAGTTTGCAATAAATGACAACACTTTCTTTTCATTTACTTTAATTTTGTACTTTTTTAATCAGGCTCACAACATTATCATAACAAATTGGCACAGTAACATGAAATAATGTTACTAGTAACCAGAATATCGACGCTTTTAAGTAGATCTGAGTACTTTTGTTATTGCATTTATGTCTCTGACAAACTTCCTTTAAAGGATAGTGTGTTCATTTCAGTGTTAGCGTTCGTAAGAGTAGCTTTTTTCAGCTGATGTAAAACCCACGTGTGATCACATGGAGATTAGCATTCAACTGTAAACAGTTAGTAATAAAATGAACAGTTATTTAGATTTACCTTGTCTCTAGAAATGCGCATTTTTGAATATATTCTGGTACTGCTACATTAAAGAAATTCTGGAATGAACATTTTCCCTGTCAGTGCAAACCTCTTCCGGATAGATTGTTGTCCTCTCTCCCTTTTAGTTCAGAGTGGAACATTAGGGTGGACCACAAGTGGTCAGGACATGCTGGTAGTCTGTGGATTTTAAAGTAAAGAGGATCATCACACACTAGACTCTAACATTAATTTTTAAATACCATTATTTATTTGAATGAAGTAAAATGAAATAAACTGCACCAAAGCATCTAAAAAGGTCTAATGAAATCCAAGTACATAGCTTGTAGTGGAGTGATGAAGGTTACATCAGACAATATTAACTCTTGTTATGTGTTAGAAAGCAGCCCTTTTGTGTTAGCGGGTCAAATTTGACCCGTGATTTAACGCAGCCCAGAATACTAAAAAAAAACAATCACTATCATCCAGTATTGTTTTTCACCTAATAACCAACTTATTATGCGTTCATATCCATGCAAACACCGATTTCAATTTAATTTTTATGGCCCCATGGACCTTTCATCTTACAACATACCATTTGTTTTGAAATTTTTTTCTTTTGTGAAATTCACTCATTATATTTCCTATAGTGAAGACAATGGGTAATGATGTTATCTTACTATTCTAAAATAAATTGCTTGTGAAGTTTTTAGAATTTATATTACAAAACATATTTACTTTTTACATACCTTAACTTGAAAACGGGTCAGATTTGACCCTTACGCAATATAAGGGTTAAACAAGTCTGCAGCCATGTGCTTGTGTGGGTTTGTACTCAGACACAGTGGTGTCGGCTAGATGCTAAAAATGTCTGCATGCTAAAATGCTAAAAATGATTATGCTAACATGCAAACATTAGGAGGCTTTAATGTTCACATTTTTTAGCATACGAGCTAAGTACACTACAGGGAATCATCAATTTTCTTTTTTACAATTTATTCTGAGACACATAAGTGTGCGCCACGGTTCATGGCAATTTCAGTCAAAACCAACAATGTCAGTCTTGTGGTGGCACTAAAGGAAAAGTCAGACGTTCACAAAAAAATCACTGGAAGCATCACCTGAGAACCATAGACGTTCATTGCAAATCGTGTGCCAATTCATCGAGATATTTCACAGGATATAGTGAAAACTTTCTTTCTTTTGAGTGGGTTTGAGCCTATTTGTCTCCTCAATGCTCCTTTCTAATACCTTGAAGGAAATGTCCTGCAGCTGTCTGTGAGCTCTAGAAGTGCTGCATTTCTCCACAGCATCACATTAACCACTCCACACGGCATGACCAAACCTGCACGCATGCAAATGTGTGTGTGTGTGTGTGAGCTCATATTCTGTGTGTAATCTGCGTTTGTCGAGCTGACAAGCAGACAGCGCTCGGATGGTTTCAGGCACAATGTTAACACAAAGTTATCAGTGAAGCTTTATCAACTCGAGCAAACAAGCTTCTCCTGTAAGCTCTCGAGCGTCAGCACGCGCATGCACACGCACACGCCACCCACATGCCATGTAAACACACGCATGCACACTCAGAGCGGTAGGCCTGCTTACTTTATTGGCTTCAAAGTTTAAACATTATTGCTTATTCAAAGGAGGACGACACACACACACACACACACACAGATTCAGCACTATAACTCCTTGTCCCCTTGTTAATCTTCTTGCAATTCACCTGCTTTTTACAATTTCATCAATTCAATGTTTGCAGCTCAGTGGTCCATAGAAACAACAATTTAATGTCCATTTGTGCTAATGAACCATGTACAGCTTCATGATTTATACCTGATAGTCAACATACTTTAGACATAATGTGTATTACTTACTTTAATGTGTATACTTAACGTGTATTAGGTCATTGCAAAGTAAACCATCCTCCCTTTTTACACATAGATTTCATTCTGTAAATTTCTTGGCCTGCAAAAGTGAACTTTAATTCTACAGTAACGTAATAAAATGAATTAAAAACTAAAGAAATGTAAATGTTTTCTTCTAACTGTAATATAGGGTTTCTAAAAAAAACACTCTTGCACAAAGATATTATTGTTGTTTGACCTTTTTGTTTCCTGTTTGGAAGATGTTTTTCATGTCTTTAATCGTCTCCACCTTGCTGCAGACATAATCCAAGCACTTGTATTGACAACTAGTGAAAATTTTAAATAGTCTGAATTTTGAAAGTGAAACAATAAGTCGAGTAAAGAATTCATGCTCCCAGGCGCTGACATTTTGAGAATGTTAATAATAATCAGCTCAATTAGCTTGTTTGAGTAATTTGAGTTTTAGAATCTTTAAATGTTTAAAAATGTCTCAAAATGTTAATTACACGCAGTTGTATTTAATTTAATTTAATTTATTTAAGGATAGCCCATAGTATGAAACTAACTGATCCAGCTACACCCAAATTAACACACTCATTCCAATGGACTGTGATGCTGCGTTTAAGTACGTAGGAAAGACTGACGAAAACCTTTGAAATAGGCATCATTCATCTCTGCTTATATTAGATGATTATTGTAGTATAATAGATGGGTCTTCACGTCCAAACAACGTTTTTTAAAGAAAAAAAAAGTTTAGAAGTTCTGAAGGCTAACTTTTGCAGCAGCACTCTATTCATAGTCTCTGGCTGGCAATGTAATGAAATAAAATAATTTTAACAGAAATCCATTTGTTCTAAATTGTTCAGTAGTGCTAGTTGAGTGTGAAGGTTGTGAATATAGTTTAGGCCAACGGCAGAGACAAAAATCAGACAGAAAACAGAAAACATCTGTGGTAAGGATGCTGTTATGGCAGTTTTTCCTATGTGACCTGAACGCAGCAGAACTCTACACTGGACTCCCACCCAACAACTCCTGTCAGGTTACACAGAGACACGCAGAGAGGCACCGGAGGTCACAGGCAGCCTTCAAATTAAAATGTGAATCTTTTTTGTGACTTCAATAAGGCTTTTCTGTTCAGCGTTTAGCGTGAATTTGCATATAAAAACAACCTTGGCTATTTTTTGGCTCAGTTAATCTTATTTTAATTTCCCTGCTTGTACTGTGGGCTTCGAGAGAGAACTTCAAGCTTTGTGTCCATCTTTAAATTATAGTTTGTCCAAACCTCCTTGTGTCCTCTATTTAAAACGAGTAGCCTATAAAATATTCAAATTAACAGACCGGAAACCGTCTTTTTTGAACTGTGGTTCGCTTGACAGGCTGGTCCCACCAACCCGCACCGCCACAACAGCTGGGGGAGGATTTCCGACCCAGTCACAGCGAAGATGGTGGCAGCTACGGGAGTGGAGATAAAACGTTCGCCCGGATAAGACGGAAAAGCAGCCTGAAAACTCTTTTCTTTTACTTAGCCTCCAACTCCCGCAGCAACTCAGCCCAGCAGAGAGCTGAACCAGGAGGGGAAAACGAGGCAACCAGCGGTGGACGGAAGAGGACGCACCACAGCCAGAGCGCACAGTGTTGTGCTTGTTGGACACATGCATGCCAGCGAAAACTAGTGCTATCCAGGCATGAGGAATCAGTTGAGATAAGAAGACAGTGCCGTTTGTGGGCTTTTCAAAGAAATATCCAAGGCTTTTAGTGTTTGGCTCTGGGGACTTTCTGCTTCTTTGCTCTGGGGGAAATGCGAGGAGAGGAAATCCAGCCTTCGCTCCCAATAACCAGAGACTCCTAACTGGGTCTCCTCTCCAAACGCAGGAAATACGGCCTGGGAAAAAAAAAAAAAAGTTTGGAAGCTGTTGGAAGCGAGAGGGGGCCTATAGCTGACGTTTTGCACGCGTTTTACGTTGTGATTTTTAAAGTAAGCTTCTACGTTTTTTTGCATGGAGCGCTCCTAATACTCCACAGAATCCGCCGAGGAAAAGCATTGAAGTGTTACACGCCGTTGTTGTTGTTATTGCAAGAGTTTTGATCATCACTATTTATAGACCAGCCTGTTCCGACCGAGGCTGTTCCTCATAGCTGTATGTTTTGCCAACTGCGCGCAACAAGTTGCAGACACTCCCAGCATAGGCAAACCTACACTTACTTGGACCAGCGGATGGTATTTTTTGCGCTTCTCTTTTCGGATTACGCGTCTTTGAATAGCGCATACCCCTCCCCGTCCCGCTCTTTGGAAGCCAGAGGGGGAATAAACAGTGGAGATCCGGAGAGGGAGTTCAGGAAAGGACGGGGCTGGATCCGTGGGAACAGGCCTGCCTGTCAGGCCTCTTATAATCTGGATCTTGGACTGGACGAGGCTCCAAAATAAGAAATTCTTGCGGATGTTTAAGGACTCGCTGGAATAAAGATGGAAGGAGAATGTGGAGTTTAAAAAAATGCAAATCCTTAGGACGCTGAGCTGTTCATGAGAGGGGATGTAGAGGAAGGTAAAGCCGAATTAATTACAGAACTTTTACTTTTAATTGACAGAATTGACAGTTTGCACACATTTTAGGTCTGCATTTATTGTTATAAATTTATGTAAAATAGTGGAACTACTTTGCGCAGAAAACAGAAAATGATCCTTTAAGTGAGGATTGAGAAATTATTGATTTTTTTTTTAGAAATATTTTCACTTAGCCTATACTTTGATGCTTTTTGATGACCCACTTTATGAAAAA
>JAQFJA010000020.1:16196505-16206915 GCA_029874485.1 Naso brachycentron
TTTTTGATGACCCACTTTATAAAAAAAAACCCCACAGTTTTATTTCAGCACCACTTGCTGTTCATAACGACATTTTCTGGTTGTTTTCAGGAGGGGAAAGGAAGCGTAAAGGGGCCATTTGTCGCGCTTGTTGTGGAGTGACAGTGTAACTTTTGCAGCCACTTGCTGTGCACAACGCCAACTGTTGACAGCCTGCATCTGCTCCTACAATGAATCTGGACCGTAATGCTGTTTTGACGCACACGACGTTGTTTCAGAATGAAGAAAAATCGGGGCATGTTTACCGACGCTGTCTGACTTTGTAATGTCAGCAGTATCGAGATATTGCGCACATCCAGATGAGAGAATTTTCAGTCATGTAACGCCAGGACTGACTTGATGAAGACATAAAAAAAACCGTTGCATCACTAACCAGAGTCCTTTCCGAGAAGGATGTTCAATTCAGTAGGAACAAAGAGTGATGACAGTGTATTTACCGCAGCGGGAGAGAAAGCCGGGCTCAAACCCAGAGCCTCTTTGGAGAAGCGTACATGTAACGTGAGTACTGACGCAAAACCGGGCTTGGATAATGAATTGCTCAAGAAACTGGAACAGCGCGACTTGTGTGAGAGAGTGTGCAGGCTGCTGTGTGCGTAGCAAAGACGTCTGTGCCGTGCTCACCATTCATGCACTGTGATTACTCCAACAAACACCTTTGCTCTCTCGATCCCTCTCTGTCTGTCTGCCCGCCTGTCACTCTCTCGCCGCCGCCTCCTCCCTCCTCTCCGTGCCACATGTGCACACACGGCGCCCACGCACCGCGTCTAATTGCCTGAGCGCCATCATAGGCTATATTTACACACACACACACACACACACGCACGCACACACATAGGATTTATTATTAACTCATCTCCCGCACACCCTCTGTTTCCTCGTCACACCAGTCAATATGGCCACTCTGCAACATCCCCGGCAGCTTCTCATGCACGGCACGGAAGTGAGCTGCGACTCCAGCGGGGATGGCGCCGTGACCGTGCGGATTACCAACAGCGCACCACACGTGCATCAACATGAGGCACTGAGGGCTGCCAACAGCGGAGCAGGAGGAGCTGGAGGCTACGGGGCTGTGAGTAAAACAAACTCTAACCCTCACAAATACAGTATCTCCTCCAGCTGCAGCTCAGCAGACTCCAGACCGGCCGTTACCTCCGCTTCCAGGGTGCAAAGGAAGGCGCCGCCGCTGTTTGAACGCTCTGCAGCCCAGTGCTGGGACCCCAAGTTTGACTCCCCCATCCTGGAAGAGGCATGCCAAGAGAGGTGCTTTCCTCAGACGCAGCGGCGCTTCCGTTACGTCCTGTTCTACCTGGCGGTGGCAGCCGCACTCTGGGGTGTATACTTTGGTGTCAATAATGACCGCTGCCACCCCATGACCTTTCTGGCCCCCACAGCCATCTTTCTAGTCCTCCTTGTGCTCCTTTTTTTGTTCACCTTAACCCAGACCTACACTTGGCTGTACAACCAAACCTCCTTGTTCCTGATCTCAGTCACCTTCGCCAT
This sequence comes from Naso brachycentron, assembly GCA_029874485.1. NCBI lineage: Eukaryota > Metazoa > Chordata > Actinopteri > Acanthuriformes > Acanthuridae > Naso > Naso brachycentron. Next base: position 16,198,045 of record JAQFJA010000020.1, read on the forward strand.
CACCTTAGCCCCCCAAATACAGACTGCAGGCTACACTGAGCTGAAGTGGGCTGGTGGTGGGAATGTCTCCTATTTCTCACCAGACAAAGTAGCACCACCTCCAACCCCTTGCATCTCCCCTGTAGGCACATTCTCCCTGTGCATGGAGGTTCTGCTGTTGTTATACAGCGTCCTCCATGTCCGTCTGTATGCGTCAGTGATGCTGGGGCTCCTCTATTCCATTTTGTTTGAGGCATTAGAATGGCTACCGTTGCTTCAAAGGAGTGACACTACTGGATGGGGGACAGGGTTAATGGGTTCAGGTTCGGACAAGGAAAGAGATCCCCTCCTCTGGCTGGGCCCGGCCAAAGCTCTGCTCCACTTGTGTGCACATGTCATTGGCATCCACCTGTTCATCATGTCGGAGGTGCGTTCCCGCAGCACCTTCCTCAAAGTGGGCCAGGCTATCATGCACGGCAAAGACTTAGAGGTTGAGAAGGCCTTAAAGGAGCGTATGATCCACTCTGTAATGCCACGGCGAGTTGCAGATGAGCTGATGAAGCAAGGTGATGATGAGGGCGTTGGTGAGAACTCTGGCAAGCGTTATTCTTCTGGTGCCTGCTCTGCCTCTGCTGTCTCAGTGGGTGGTGGTGGAGGTGGCGCAGCTTCACAAGCCCAAAGTGCCACAAACCCCAAAAATCACCCTCACAACAACCACAAACGCAAGAAGACCTCCATCCCCCGTGGACAGATAATCTTCCGGCCCTTTAATATGAAACGCATGGAGCCTGTCAGCATCCTTTTTGCGGACATTGTGGGCTTCACCAAAATGTCTGCCAATAAGTCGGCACCAGCCTTAGTGGGTCTTCTCAATGATCTGTTTGGACGTTTTGACCGGCTCTGTGAACTAACCTGTTGTGAGAAGATCAGCACTCTGGGAGACTGCTACTACTGTGTAGCTGGCTGTCCTGAACCGAGACCGGATCACGCCTACTGCTGTGTGGAGATGGGCTTGGGGATGATCCAGGCCATCGAGCAGTTCTGCCAGGAAACATGTGAGACTGTCAGCATGCGCGTTGGCGTCCACACGGGCACTGTCCTGTGTGGGATCCTGGGAATGAAGCGCTTCAAGTTTGATGTCTGGTCAAATGACGTCAATCTGGCAAACTTGATGGAACAGCTGGGTGTGGCGGGCAAGGTCCACTTGTCAGAAGCTACTGCCCGATTCCTGGATGACCATTACCAGAGGGAAGATGGACGGGTGGTGGAGAGAGCTGGGCAGAATGTGCTGGAGAAACTGAAGGGTAAGTGGTTGTTCCCCTCCAGCGTCCTCATGAGTTTGCTGCATAAACTGAGAGTCATGTGCTGAAGTTGAACATTAAGACATAGACATTCAAGACAGTCCTACAGACAGAGCAACTAGTCTTGAACACTGGATCTACTGATTGATAGTTTTTACATTAAATTATACATTGGAATTAAAAAAAAATCTGTTTATCTAAAAAGCCAGCAGGACTTAAAACCTGAAGAATGCAACAATATATGATAACAAGCAGAGGAGGACAATGCATTTGTATGAAATCATTCATGTAGAGGATAAAGGGTGAAGTCTACATTGTCTCAGCATGTTGATGTTAGCACATGGTCATCAGGGTTAAGTAGGGTCACTGCGTGCCGAGACAGCACTGAAATATGTTATCTGACCTGTTCGATCTGTTGCAACGTTGAACCGACAGGAGCAGATCAGGCTGCAAGATTAAGAGATCAGAGCCGCAGGAAGAGAGACTTGTGGTTTCTATCAGTAGGATATAATTTAACATTCACTAGTGGTTAATAAATATCAAATGGCACTATAGTTAACTATAGAATTATTTTTAGACATAACTGAACCAAATGAAATGATCAAAAATCCACGTAATGTAGAGCTCATACATTTACATTAATGCCATTTCATTGCTCAGGGGGAAAATCCTGACATACACCTTGTCTATGATGACCTTAATTGCTTGATGCTAGCAGGTTTTGTTCAAATTTGCACAAATGATGAATTTGTTATTATGGGTCAGCATTCAGCAGATTTGTTTCTGGAGCTCCAGATTTGAGCGACGAAGGCTCGTGTCATTGAGATTAAAACATTTAATCTCCAAATAAAACAAATGGATTCAAAAATCCTCGCTGCCGGCAAATGTTGACGCCATTAAGTGATGCTATTATTGGATACTTGTGGCACAAGGATGACAGAACAAGTGTGCATTTGGCATAAAATGCGTGACTGTGACTCATACATAAGACTGATTAATCTGATCATTCAGATGGGGTCGAATAAGGTCAGTTTTACGGCACAAATTAGTGCCAGCTCTAAGTTTCTGACCTCCATGTTTGTTTCTCCGTTTTTTGGAGTGAACAAGTTGAAGCCCAAGTTTTGGTGTATAACTGTGACCATGTTTGTGTGTTTGTGGCTTGTTGTCACGGTTGGCCAGAATGTCTGAGCTGGTGATTGTGTTTGATAAGAGGACGGGTGACTGGCTTTACTGGTTTTCAGGCTTGTGAGCTACTGGATTTAATTGAATCAAGCAAGTTTTTTGTCATATTGTGCTGACTTATGTAAGGGGATCATACATTTGTCGTCGTTTGAAGATGTGGAGGCTTGACTGTCTGCAACACACACACACACACACACAAACACTGAGTCAGTCTGTTAACTGGAAATCAGCATCAGTGTAGCTAATCTCTCCAGCAGGGAATTCCTCCTGGGTCGTCTAATCTGAGGTCTCTTGCGAAAGAGACTTTCTGGTCTGCTGTCAGGGTGTATTCACACTTTGGCACTAAATGGTGCCATCGCTCTCTGTTTCCAGACTGGCAAACAGTGACAGTGAGATGTTGACATGCAGCTTTTGTCAAGCGAGAGAAAAGCGGAGAACAGCATCTACTTTTCCTGCTGAAACAGAGAACCACAGTTTCGTGCACAAAGAGGTGAATTTAACAGTTTGCTTCTTTAGCAAAAATGAAGAGGGTTAGACACAGTTCTTTGCAGAGAAACTGAAACTCTACTCTAAACTTTCATTTAGACAAAAGTCAACTTGCCACAGCATTTCTCCAGCAGTGGGTTTTACTGTACCTGGGTGCTGCATGTGTTGGGGCAGTGTGTTGTTACCTTTTTGCCTCTAGTAGATGAAAATATCCACCAGCCAATCATTGTTTTTTATAGCCAAAATGTTTACATATTGAGTATGACTTAAGTATTTAAAGCTGAGGTAGGCAGCATTTGGAAATCAAGCTAGCTTTAGCATGAGACTTCAAGAAAGCAACTCTGCTGCTCGCATTTTATTTTGTTAGTTGTCGCTTTCTTTTTTAAGGCCAGTTAATACCAAAGATCCACAATGAGGCTGCAGAGAAAGTTGCAGCTGTGTAAACTGGTCCATCTCAGCCCAACTCAAGCCGGCTGATGGTGTCGTCTGCAGACACTACTGTCACCAGAGGCGATTTATAGAATGGCCAAAAGTCCCTTCATGGTCTGAATACAGAGCCAAGTAGAGGAGCAGAAGTCTAGTGTTCTTTCAGACCAACTGAATTACAATATGCTGAAAGTTTGTTATGGGGTTCCAGCACGATGACGCCCAAAGGTAAACTGCCTACCCTAGCTTTAATTATTAAAAAAATGCTAATGCAGTAAACACCTAGAAAATGATCACAGAGGGACTTGACCTGTTGTAGAACATGGTAGAGTTTGTTGTAAACAATTTTGTAAGATTTTTTTAGGAGTATTTTTTTTATATTTGCCTTTGTAGAAAAATAATGTGATGCACATATAATTTTAGCTTCTTTGATTGTTAAAAATGCTGCAGTGAAAGAACAGGAAAGTAATGATGATGCAATTAAAGGAAAAATAAGAGAAAAGGGAAACTTTCCTATTTAAAACAACCTTCTCTGCCTTTGGAGTGCAGATTTTTTATGAAGCTGTCACTGCGCGTGTGAAACTCAGACAGAGACAGACAGCAGAGGACAAAACCTGATACAGCCAGTGTGACAGATGCCTCTTGAAATTTAACGCTATTCACCAAACGGAAACGCTTGGCGGATGCTAATTTCAGACCCTGCTGGCCATGAATATCAAAAGAGAATGTGGCAAATACATGTTCATTTGCACAGTAAAATCTATGTTTTGTAATGTTTGCTAGTTCAGTCCAGCTTTTGTCTTGTTTTCCAGTAATGTTACTGTATCCTTTGTCCAGTTTATCTCTCGGTGTGTCTTTGTGAATGATTGACGCCCTGTCACTGTTCAAGTTGCTTGTCCTCAAAGTAGAGAGAGACGACAGCCGCTGTAGTTCGGTAATTGTGACTTCATGACATTTTTGTAGAAGCAGTGACAATATTTAATTTTAAAAAAGTAGCATAGTGGAAACACTGTGATGCTCTTTCATGAGTGAAAAACATTTTCAGTGATGTAACTGTTGCCTTGTGGGAACGAGTAACCAAACATGATCAAACCCACTGAACTATTCGGCTTTTAAAGGTGTTCTCGATGTTTGTTTACTTATCTAGTGACTTTGTGTTTTTCAGAAATCTTGCGAAGATGTGTCACACCAGCACGACACCTTGATTTTCAAGAATTTTTACTGTCAAATGCGAGTCAAGCTGTACCTCTTCTCTATTGCTTTCGACTACTCAATTATAGACACACAATGTCAAAACCCACTCAGTCATTAGTGTTAAAAGAGATCATAGTTGGTTAAAAATACACAGACATGCAAATTGCAGATGTCATAAATCAGTGTCTCATTTCTCTTGACTGACAATATCTGCATGTTTGTACAGTCTTTATTCTTTACATCTTTTATAAAATATTGTCACCGGTGAAGAACAGAACAATTGGTTGTACCTCTTTAATTCCCCACCTCTCTCTGTCTGTCGGCTCTTCCATCTTTCTGTCCTCTGCCATCCCTCCTTCACTCTCTCCTGTCCCTTATTTCTGTCCACATTCAACATCCGTCTCTCTGCGTCTGCTCATCCTCGTTGTGTTATCACATCCATTGCCTCAGCCTCTCACCTGTCACCCAGGCCCGTACATGTGGTCTGTTGTGTAACACTGCTTAAACGCTGTCTGTCTGTGTGTCTGACTATGTGTCTGTGATAGCATGCTTTCAAATGTCCTCTCTCTGTTAGTCTCTAAATATTCTTCACTCTGCTCTCCTTTAAACAAGAACAAATAAGCAAACTAAGCTTTGTTTGATCATGACTGTGGCTGATTGGCAAGATTTTATTGTTTGTTAGTAGTTGCATCAAAATTAATGTTGTGTGACAAAATGATGCGTGTAAGGGATTGTGAGGGATGATGCGGTGGCAAACAATCTTCCCTCACAGTACAGTTCATCTGCTGACAACGTGTATTGGGGAAAAAAATTGATTTTTAGATGGCTCGCGATTCGGATGTGGACAATTCTGAATCGATTTAAAAATGTCCAATAATTGATAATCAAGTGAGTTATTTAAATTCCTGGCAAACTCTGGGCGAGTTTTAGTTTGAACCGTGAAGAATACTGTAGTAGTCTATTGCATGCACTTAAACAACTTAAATATTTCTGCAGTCTTTTAATCTTTCTTTTTTTTTTTTAAAGCACTTTACGAATAAAGTTAGTTAAAAAAGTTAGTTAAAAATTCTATTCCATTTATGTTCAGTTAGACACTGATAACATTACTATTTCCTGTTCAAAACAGGGAAATTATGTCAATATGGCGTCATCGTTTCTGTGTAAAAACAGAGACGGTTAATAGAAAGCAAGACCTCTCACTGACTGTTCATTTCCTGTATCAGTGTCACATGGGTTTTGCCATGGCCCCGCCCCTTTAGGAGACTAGAAGCAGTCTCGAGTCCATTCATTTTTATGGGAGAAATGAACGTGATCACAGATTATGACCAATTCTTTCGCCCTATCGTCACCAAGATACACACTGGACCCATTTTTCACAAGACAAATATCTTCTAAACATTCTGACACAAAAATGGCATTTTTCAGACACACAAATCAGGAGAATATTAACTTTGTTCGAAACCTGTCTCTGTCTCAGCAACACATTCTCATGAGATTTGGGAACCGGTGCTTCCCACCTTGCTTCACAACAAAAATAAACGGACATTTAAATGGTCTAACAGGTGAAACCATGATTTAAAAGTTGAAACTTACCCCAAACAAATATGCGACACAAAATCCATCTGCTTTAATCCTTTCACACAAAGTTATATCACTTCCAGACGTGGCGGAGGGATGGTGGTTCCTAACTGTCTCCATGGGAGACGTGACTCTACCCATTTAGGAGACTGTGAGTGTATATACCATTTACACTTCACTGGCACAGTGTAATGTGGGTAATCTGGTGTTAATAACTGACTTTCTTTGATAAAAGTTACAAATACATAGTGGGTGCTATTGATGTTGCACTCCTGAGCCGACAAGGGAGGTGGCAACAGCATCAAATCAAGGTCTGTGTGTAAAAAACTGACTCAGGACGTGTGTGTATCGTCTTGAGGAAGTGTAAAATGTGCTGCCCATTAGTGTGAGATTCAAACACAGCTAGCAGCAGTTAGCAGCTACCTCACAGAAGAAGAACAGCTACCGAAAATGTTGCATCTCGGGGAGGCAAAGATGAGAGGAGGCTTAAAATAACATCTGGAGGCCGACGGATGTTAAGCACTGACAGACTCTAACAGATCCATAATGAAAGCTGTTAGCTCTCAGTTCATTCTTGTGTTTGACTTTTAATATTTAATGTTCATGAAGTTTAAGAGGGACAGATCAGCAGAACTAACCCATGTACAGCAGCAAACTGATTAAATGATGACGTTAATGACAAGTTTATATAAAGTTTGAACCATGAACAGAAATCACAGACCAATCTTCTGTATATTATTTTAATTTGCCGCCCTGTCAAATTAGAGCTAGTGTAGACACAACATGAACTGATATATGGATTTGATAACATTTTAATAAATAGAAATTAGATCCAACGGGGCATGAGTGTTTGTTGCTTCCTGCACAGATTGAAGGCTGTTGGAAGCTGATTTCTCCACAGTTTTTTGTCTCTCTCAGAGCTGCTGCTGTCACCCCCTGCCTCTTTCCAGGCGAAGCCCCATTTAAAAACGATGCGCGTGTTATATGACAAACTAGATGCTGACCGTGCGTGACATGTCACACTCACCATCCCTCTTTACCATCGCATCGGGGCATGCTACTTAAAGTCACTCACCTGTGCGGCATTCTTGATGTTGTTTGGTTTAGTGTTATAAAAGAAAGGCAATGTCAAGAGGGGACTTTGCAACACTATTGCGATTTCTGTGTCAAATTTCTTATAATATCTACATCCTATATTTTCCTTCTTTTCCTTGTAGCTAGGCCTGGGTGACACAGCTGAAAAACTGATCACAACAGTGAAGTTTCATAACGGTGAATTATCGATAATTATTGATCGTGTAGGTTGTGACTGACAACTTGTTGTGCAATGTAAGGGGAGGGAGCGTCGTTAAAATAAGTAAAAATCACAATATTTTTAACCAGATATCTCGATACTGAGACAGTACTGTAAAGATGACCTTTTGTGATTTAACAAAATATTAACCCAATGACATTTTTCAATAAGTTATCATCAGTGATGTGGATGAGTGGGTAAAGGTAAATAAAAAAATGATGAGAGCAGTCTGGTAGGTTCAGGAAATCACATCACTTTACTGTAATGATGTAGCCAGGCTAGTGCCCACTGTTGGTCCGCTTAATTATCTTAAGCTCACACATAGTCAGGGAACTCTCAATACACTTTGGTTTTCTCCAGCCTAAAATCGTGCAGGCCAATCAGCAAACAGAGGGAGGGCTCAACGCTATGACGTCGAACTCAAGCGCTCTGTTTTGACCAGCACTCGAAGCAAGGATGGAGTTTACCGAAGCAATACACAATGTGTTATCATTGATTCCCCAAATTGAAGAGCTAAAGTCTGAACAACAGGAATATCTAAGACATTTTATCGAGGGGAACGATGTTTTAGCGTTACTTCCGACAGAAGCGCATAACGTACGTAATGACCAAGCAGTAGCGATTGGTTGAAGTTGAAAATATCCTGCCCACCATGATGCAAACGTTTCTCAATGGAGAGTGATCAGACGCTTCTCACAAAGTGAAACGATGTGGAAGCGGATGGTTAACCAGGCTACATCTGCATCAGTGAACGAAAAAAAACATTTACTATTTATGAACAAGCACATTCTCATGTACATGAAACAAATCATGCATGTTTTATTCTGCTTTACTAGTGTAACTTGTGGCCTATGAGACTTAACTAACATGTTTATGAATGACAGTGTCATAAAAAACTACAATCAAACATATTGCCTTTGAACCAACATGTGTCACAAAATACTTAGATGTCTACTCTGGGTTAAAAACGCAACATTCAGAATCAATTTTTTATATTTTTTAAAGCCATCCTTACTCTGTTTCTGTCATCACAACACCTCATTTATGACTGTGTTGGTTTGTACAGGCGCTGTGAGGGCTTTGTGATGCCGCATTCAAGAAATCTTGGAAACTGAAAAAATTAGCACCGAATTGTTAAAAGTTAATGATTTAGAAACTCAGCGCATTTTATTGATTTTGTCCACCCTGTGAGGACATTGTGAGCCACACTGATATGGCTGCATCCAGCCCCCGGGCCATATTTTGCCCATGCGTGGTAATAGTGTAATGTGTATGAGAGTGTGTCACATATTGTTGAAACTTGTGGGTTCTATTTGAAAGTGCTGACCACTCAAGTGTCTCAAATTAAAGAGCTGATGACAATTGAAACCAGTTTGAGGATTTATTTCCACTCATAACCATGGTTTCTGTATTGACAAACAATTAAAGTAA
>JAQFJA010000020.1:16216873-16231510 GCA_029874485.1 Naso brachycentron
TCTAGCCTCTCCTGGGGGTTTGGTTTTTTGTGGTCACTACACACACACACACACACACACACACACACACACACAACCAAATTAGCCTCAGCAAAAATGCATTAAAAACTACTTACATACCTACACAAACGCAAAGTAAATATTTTGCAGTACAATTACAGTTCGATTGCAGTGCAATTTCTGTTTTTCATATTATTCTGCACACTTGGAAACTTATGCAGGTTGACAAATAAATAACAACAGCTGCACCTGAAAAATGCCCCAAGAAGCCCTAAAAAATCAGACCTGAATGGGCCTAGTTTATGTTTATGTGTTGAGGTGAATGTACGTACTGTGGGCATGTCTTGGTATGTGTGTGTATATTGTAGTGGTATTAGCTGCCCTCAGCTAAACCCTCGCTGCTCCAGCCAGCTGGTCTGAATAAATCAATAAAAACCACCGAGTTGCATTGAGACTTCGTAGTGCTGGTGTCAGTTTCTCTTCCTGAGTGCTGCGTTTACAGAGCGTGAGGAAGATCAGAACAGAAGAACACACACACACACACACACACACACACACACACACACACACACACACACACTCTCTCTCTCTCTACAGTGTGTTTCTATGGCTTCTGCTCCACAAACTTAAAGTTGTAAAAGATGAGCTTTGTTATGCCGCAAAGCTAGCAAGCACATGATGCACTTTATTGTATATTTATAGCACGTGACCGTCAGAAACACGTTTTTTTTATCTATTATGTCAAACCTTTAAATACTGCTTACAGAGTGACCTGTTGATAAAGTTAGAAAGCTGAAAGGGAAGTAGACAAGGAATGTGGGTAATGTGAGGCATGCTAAACTCAGTGACCTTCAAAGTGCTCTCGGCCTTTTCCTCCCCCTTGCCATCTCCTCGCCGTTTGCAACTTTCTCTGTCTCCTCTGGACTCTTCAGCATTTTGCCTCTTTTACGAGCAAGCGCAAACGTTCTAAGCTGTGTCGAAGTAGTCTTTGTATGTGTTTGTATTTTTTTGTGTGTTTTTGCGTTTCTTTATGTACATTTTTCTCTCACTTCACTGAGGGCAAATGCAATGTATTGCACACTGAAAGAAGTGGTAACAATCTAAAAGACCTTTTTCTTCTTCTGTGCTCCTTTCTTAAGGAACAAGGTCCACTCCATTACACAACCTCACTTTCACTTGCTTGAGCTGTTTCTCACAATATTGTTTCTGAGAGTGACTGCTCTGTGTGTGTGTGTGTGTGTGTGTGTGTGTGTGTGTGTGTGTGTAAGTCAGTAACCGATTTGAGATAAAGGGCGTAAAAGAAAGAGGCAGTATGAGACAAGTCACAGCCATATCCTTCACTAGGGTTAGAACCTTTGCTTGACAGTGTAAGAGTGTGTGTGTGTGTGTGTGTGTGTGTGTGTGTGTGTGTGTGTGTATGTGTGTGTGTGGGTTGAGGTCTGATAAATGGCCTTTGTCCCCTGCTTGGCATAGGACTCAAATCCTAAGTTAAGCCTGCCAAGTCTGCACTGTCCCAGACATCAGAACAAGACACACAACATGTCCCGATGCCTGAGATAAGTTAACTGTTAGTTAAGCATTCATAACTAGTTTTGAATGTGCAGACCGGAAAGCAGGACAAAACACTGGTGAAACTTGTACACATTCAATCCACAGTTTCTGACGTCCTACCTTGGTGTATCTCTTTACATGATTATCTTATGGCAGATTAACTTTTTCCGTCAGTGAAGCAATCGCACACAAAATCACAGAAATCTTCTTTGGTTCTGCCAATAATGTGTTCAATTTGTGTATTTGAAGCGCTGGAATTGAAACCGGGAGTGTAGCCATGATAAAACTGCAGCTACTGCTCTACAAATTGTCCAATATATTGGTTTCTTATTGAAATTTCTGCTCTATTATCATGTCAATTGCCAATTAAAATGACTGACAATTTTATTTTTTTTAAAAAAGTGGAGAGAATAGACGGAGTAACTTGTACAGAGATGAATGATTAAAGCTGGGGTTGGTAATTTTGGAAAGCTAGCACGATTTGAAAAGTAACCTCTCCTCAGCTCTGGTTAAACCCACCCCCTCCCCTAGGAGCTCATTCAAAAGCCACGCCCCCCCACACACGTGCACTTGCACTGCACATTACAACGGCTGCGTAACAGACATGGCAACAGAAAGACAGCAACTAGTGCATCACTTTCCTGACCAACTCCCTCATCTGTCACTGTCGTTGAAAAGCCACAGCGATCCTGACTCTGATTTTACTTCTTGCGCTATTTAACTTCTTTTTGTTTTTAGCCTTCTCCAGTTTGGTCTTGCTCCTTCTGTTTTGTTTAGCTGTTTTTTCTTATGACTGGCTCGTTCAGCTGTAGCTTTCTGCCTCACAGTTGCATAGATCCGTTTTTGTAAAAGAGATCTAATTAAGTGAAGATTTGATAATAATTAAGACTCTGGTCGCATGTAATAAACTCACGGGCAAAGTGTGCGAAGGCTGAGCAGACAGGTAGGCATCAAGTGAATTCTTCAGTCCATCTAAACGGATTGGTTGGACTTATTCTAGCCTTGCTGTAGTTGTAGACAATATAATTTTTTTCCTTATTTTTCTCAGAGCATTAAATCTTTTGATCGCCATCAGACTGTGAAAAAGTTTTCTACAAATATGATAATAAACGCTTCAAAACAGAATTACCAACCTCATCTTGAAAAAAGGTGGAGATATTTAGAGGAAAGACAGGCAGACATGAGAGGGAGTCAAAGGGCCATGTGTGTGTATGTGTGTGTGTGTTTGGCATTTTGGCAGTAAAATGTTGCAAATATACGGTAGTACACAAACTGACTTATGAAAACACCCACTCAGCATCAGACTGACGCACTTGCTTTCACATATGAGTTGGCTGCTCATCAGTCACACTTACGCAGACTAACGCATCATCACACATCTTTCTCTTTTTCTGTTAAATAAAGAAATGATGTGTCAAGCCGGTCAGGCGACAGGTCAGGAAGAGTTTCACTGGATGGATCTTCCCTCATTCTGGGAACATGTAATTCTTTTTTACGCACAACTGTATATTTAAACCATGACAAATTCTGCAGAAGTGTTGTGCTGTTTACTTGTGCATAACATGTATCAAAGGAAGAGGAGTTTAAAAATTAAACATTTTGTGTTGAAGACACACGGCTTCGACTTTTTAAAGGCAAAATTTTAGAGAATGCTGCTCATGTTGTGTTCTTATGTTATTGACAAAGTTTTTCAAGGCTCCTTGGGCTAATGAACTTGGTAGAAAATTTTTAAACTCAATAGAAAACATCTCTAGTGTAGCTGAAGACAACTTTAGAGTAGGCTAGCTCCTTAACAAGAATGAAATAGCTGCATTTTATGCAGTTAAGGCTTGAGATACAACTTTCTTAACTACAAGTAGCACATGTTTATAAAAGTTACAAAATTTTTCATTTTCAAACCAAGACCAAAAAAAGGATGTAGTACTTTGATATTTAGATATGATCTGCATGATTAATATAGTCAAAATATGACAAATATAGTAATATCTTAGACATTACTGTGCTAGGCATGCATTAATACAGTAAATTTTACTTAGGCTTATGTTACTTAGCCTTTTATGACATACTTACAAGCTCACTGATGCAGGAAAGGCTGCTTTCAGTTGCTGCAAAGTGCAACTGAATGCAGGTGTAGTACTGAAAACTGGATTTGTTCTGTGCTGTGGGGATGATTTGTGCACATGCAGCAGGGATGCAAAATGAGAGGTTCCTTCTGACAGTACATAATGAGCATACAAATGAAATGTAATGTCAGCAGTGAGTTTGAGGGGGGCAGCACATACAGGCTCCTGGACAAGTTCCCTTTACAGCTTGCAGTTGCACCTCCAGTCATTACCATACTAACAAGGTTAGCACCTTTAGCTGTTTGACCAAAGAGGCCACCAAGCCAGGTTACTGTGTGTTTGGACAGACTGATAGCGGGCTGGCTACAGGCCACCTCTCTAATCCACTGTTTGTATATTTCCTTGTTGGCACGACACCAGTGTGAACATGGCCAGAGCTCTGTGCTGATGTGCAAACACAGTCAGTGAAACTCCCCGTATCACATTACCACCTGTTTGTCAGTGCGTGTGCTCCAAAGAAAGAGTGGCTCAGGGTGCTGAAGGGAGACTTCTCTTTTTGAAATGATGTCTCTGTTGCATACTGCGGAAAATAACATGCTTGTGTTTTTCTTCCCAGGGCTGAAAACGTACCTGATCTCAGGAAGGAAGCTGGAGCATGACGTGCAGTGTGGCTGCTCTCAGGTGGGTCTGTCAGGCAGGGTCAGCATGTCCTCTTGTCCTCAGACACGCACACCGGACATCATTCCTGGAGGGGCACAAGCTGCTGGGCTCCTGCTGCCCCACCAAGCAGCCGACAGGATGGCGGTAAGTTAGAAGAAAGTAAAGCTGAAGTTGTGATATGGATGGATAGCTTTCCTTTTCTGTCTGTGATGATTAGTGCTAGTTTTGAAAAAAAGTTGATGTCATTTCACACTTTCATTGTCAGTAAAAAAAAAAACATCTATGTAACTCAATTGAGAGTTGTTGTTGTGCCTCAAACTGCTCTGTGTGACGTTTTAATTTTTCAACCTCTCTTTCTGTCATCATTTTCTCTCTTTTTAGCCTTCCCGTACTGCACTTTTGTCCCCGGGGGCAGAGCAGGGTGATGATGTGACTGTGCTGAATGGCTGCCAGGAGGAGCACAAGACCAGTAGTGCCATGGTACAACACACAAACACACACACACGCACATGCATACATGTTTTGCATTTGTCAAGCTTCCCTTCAAGAGTTTGTCGCTTAAGCCACTCAACAAGCATGCCTCGCCCCTCTCTCTTTGCAACCTTTAAATGTTGTCCCTCTTGTCATCTTTGTCTTTTTGACTTTGGTCCTCCTCCAGTTTATCCCAGGTCCAAGCCAAAGGGCAGCCAATGGTCTCCTGAGTCCCCCGCTAGAAGACCCGGTGCAAGCCAGTCAGAGCTCCCTGTGCGACATGCTCCAGGAGAAAGAAAAGAAGACCAGTACCAGCACTGGGACTGGAACCAGTCTAGGCATGGCTGGTGGCACAGGGGCACCTGGCACAGGGATGGATCACTCCGCCCTGATCCAGCTACGTGCCAAAAACTTCAGAGAAAAGAGCGACGCCCACTTTGTGGATGTTATCAGGGAGGACAGGTAAGCAAAAAGGCTAAAGGTAGCCTTTATTAACTAATTATCCCATTAAGGGGCAACTGATTATGTATGAGTAGGTTGATAATGTTTGAAGGTCCTATCGACAACTTCAAACCATCACCATGGAGTGTCTCGTTCACTGATGACACAGAGATACCACATGGTGCCAACTTTGTTATACTATTGACTCGAAAGCCTTTGGCCATCTTAAGCCCAATTTATGCTTCATAAGTTATAAACAATAAGCAATAGGACCGCTTTCTTTTCGGGCTTATTGACGTCATCGCAGAGGGCTTAAACCCCCTCGCGACAGTTTACGCAAGATTTAAGACACTGGTCCTACAAGCCTCGCAAAAGTTGGGGCACATACAGTGTCATCAGTGGCTTATAGCTTTGATTGGTTGACTGGCTCGCGTGACGTGACGAGGGGCAGGAAGCGCCCATAGTTTTAGTCCTGTACTCTACCTTCTTGTAGGCTGGCTCTCGCTCTCCCGAAGTAAAGGATTCTGTTTGCGAAATGTTTAATTCTGATCGTGGTAGAGCAGACTGAAAATGATGCATTGGATTTTTGTGGCAAAAGTTCATTTAATCAATAGTATTTCGTTCCAAATGGAAAAGTAAGATATTACCGTAAACTTTTTTTTGTTTCTCGTGGTTCACAGCCTGATGAAGGACTACTTCTTCAAGCCACCCATCAACAAGATCAGCCTGAATTTCCTTGAGCGACCACTGGAAAAGGCTTATCGCAGCAGCTACAAGGAGGAGGTACACACACACACACACATGCCCAGCTTCACATACAGACTCCCACTTCTGTATTGTCATATTTACAGTACTTTGTATTGACTGTATTCATTCCCCTACATGTCACTTTAATTGTAACCCTCGTCGCTGCCTTACTCAGCACAAACCTTGAAGAACTTTAGGTGAGATGTTTAGATTTTTGAGTTTTTACCTAATGTTTAGATCCTTCATGAGGAAATTTGTGAATGGCTTTGATGGGAAAACAGGACAAAAACAAACAGATATCACATTAAAAATGTCCCCTGGATTGGCGTGCATGTGTCAGAGTGGAGGGGACAAAAATTGCTGCCCCTTTTGCATCATTTCCCGAATTTAATGCTACCTTAGTAGGGCACACAGTGTCAAATACACAGAACCAGTTCCAGTGGTCTTCACTGACCCCACAGCCTGACAGCCCCCTGCTGTTCGATCAGTGTTACTACAGAGTTAAAAAACTTCAAATCCATAATAATACTCATTGATGGTCAAGATTCCTATGTGGTTGTGACTTTCTGGCGAATGACTTTAACTTTGCCTTCATTTCAAAATTTTAAAGTTTAAATAAAGATAGTTTCCGGTTTGTTTCCTTATACTTGGTTTTATAAACATGATTTTTTATTTATTTAAGACATGCACATAAAACCTCAGTTTTTTATATGTATATAATATGTATATGACCAAACAGCTTTCAACTACATTTGATAAAATTATACAACAAACAAAACAATCAACAAAATTTCACACAAATTGTGTACATAAACAAAAAAGAATTGAAACCCATATATTGATGTCTCTCAATCAAAACAATGAAAATAAAAAGTCACAGTTTAATGACATCATGAAGGAGCGTGGGATCATGGGATTTGTTTATTTCACTGTCATTGATGATAATCTCTGAGTGACTCAGGCAGAAATGTTCACCGACGAGTTATTAAAGTTTGTTATGTTTAGTCACATTTGCTGACTAACTTCTTCACGCTCTAATTGGTGTTACCCTGGAAGTCAGCGACAAGAGACAGAATGAAACCCACTGATATCTTCTACAACTTAACAACATAAAAAGAAAAGTTAAGTTGCTTTTAGACATTTTGATGTGGAGATTAGGGCTGTTTTAGCAATAAAATCTACCATTGTCTTTCCGCACCAAATTCAGTTTACGATTTTAAATGATTTTTTTTTTTCGTTCTTAAAAACAAACTACAAATGACAAGGAAATTACTCAAAATAAGTTTTGTTTTTAACATTAAAAATTAACAAAAGCAAACTGAATTTCCCTTCTGGGATTTAAGCACAAGGATCAAATTTGTCTTGAAAAGTGCACTATGTAGTTTTAGGAGAGGGAAGTTGTTTACATTTGTACTGAAGCTTGCAGTAATAACATATTTACATGTCATTCTATCATCATAAATCAAAACAATAGAATTTTAGGCTTCTGGAACCAAACACACGCCTGGAAAGAGAAAATCAATTTTCATTTTAAAAAAATCTTTAAAACCACAAATTCAAATTTATTTATAAAATCCATTTATTGCCTAGCCCCAGTGGAAATGTGACATATGATATGCTTAACATATATATTAAATATTTCTGGATTACTTTTAGTTTGGACAAGAAACCAGTGTATGTAAGGTGCAGGACTAGTTAATGGGAAAACTGGGCCACCGTCTCTTCTCAGTTTCACATCCCTCTTCTCTTCCAGGTGATGAACCAGGTTCAGGTGCAAACATTCGCGAGCTCCACGTTCAGCTCCTTCCTGGACATTCTCCTCAGCTGTTTCGTCTTCCTGGCCCTGACGCTGGCCTGCTTCCTTCCATCACTGGTGAGCCCGGCCGCTGCGGGCCCTCCAGCTGCTGCTGCACTGGCCCTGGCTCCCCTCGCCGGCCTGCTGGAACTTGTGTCCCTGGTTCTGTCCATACGGTGAGGAGATGATGTGCAGATGGACTGTGTGTTTTTATGGGTGTGCTCTTGTGTGCGCACATGTTTTATATCAAACAGTGCTCGATCAGTATGTTTATTTAGGCTGATAAAAACATATTTGTATAAATTTTGTTGTATCAGTCTTTTTGACCATTTTTGTAAGGACCTCTTTGTTTTTCCCAGATTTAATTCTTTTCTTGGCGGGATAGAAAAGCCTGTGAAATGTCACGTAAGCTGCTGATGTCAGTGCTGTGCTATCAGGGCCTAAGAATATGTAATGTTGTGTTTCCAAATGACTGTGCAGTACTTGGTTGATACTAAAGCCTGCATCTCCTGGGCATCAATGACTTGGAATTGAAAACCGCCAATAGACCATCACATGATAGCACCACAACTCTACACTGAAACCAAAACAAATCATTTGATGTGGTGGTTGGCTCTGTTTTGATACAACTGGCTTTTGTTAAGAGACTCGTATTCAGGGGTGAAAATAGGCAGGTACGGTCCGGTGCTGTGTACCACCAAAAGATTCAGTGACAGTACTGGAAAGAGGGGAAAGGAGGCTGCCTGTCAAAATCCATATTCAAAACCAATCACTGTCACATTTTTAGCAAGAAAACATGTCTGCTAACATTGTGACATCTTAAATAACACGTGATCTCCTCATTAATTGCTTCTTTTTTTAGTTGTTCTGAATTACTGCCGAAACGTCTGTGCTGTGTTTTGATCCATTCTTGACGGAGCCTAGCTACCTTTCATTAACATACTGCTAGTTAACGTTAGCGCGAGCTTCGGCTCACAGGCTGCAGCTGACTGATATTCAGCGCTGTGGGGTTTTGGCAGGCAGGCATTTGTTGCAAAATCTCCCAAGTAAAATGTGCAGCAGAAAGAGTTGTGATGTTTCATGATATTCTGTTAGGTGACAATCAGGTGACACTCTGTAACACAGTGCCTGTGAAAGGGTGCGTTTGATTTATTATTCTGGGACATTCCAACACCCAAACCACAGACTTCAATAATGCAGTTTGCACCGGGACAGACGATTAATAAATGAATTTTTACAAAATTCCAAACATCCTGGTTGGCAGACACGCTGTCACCATGTTCAAAATATCAGCTGTTATGGACGAATTTAGTGTAATTTTTTAAACAAAACATGCTGACATGTTTTACTCATAATCATTTGTTTCCTCGTGTATTTGTGTGACTTTTAAATGTCTGAAAATCCAAAGATAATAAATAATAAAATAAAATAAATAAAATAAAACTAAAATAAGTAATAGGTATTTTGAAAGTTTTGAAAGTTGTACTTTAACCATTAAAGCAAATCTCTTGCTATACACGATGCAAGTATTTCTAATTTCTTTCTACTCCATACAGGTATTAAAATATTGAAGAAAAATTTTCAATTTAAGACTACTTTCATCCGTGCTCGTATTGGTTCAGAATTTTTAAAATTAACACTTTCTACTTGGACTTTTAAATATTTTAAGTCTTAAAAATGTATTTGATTCATTCTGTGGTGTGTTTAATGGGTGTGCGTACATGTCGGTGGAGAGTAGTTAGACACAAATTAATGTTCACTCATTGTCGAGCCAAATTGGACAATAAATGTTCATCTTCTCGCTGGCATTTGGACATAATAGTTGTGTTTTAATAATGTGTCTTAATTCAGGACTAATGAGGATCTGCTGCAATTTTTCCTTGATCTGGCAGGAAGTGTGCATAAGCGGAGGGACATGAACTGATTTTGCTTTGGAGTCATGCTGCTGGAAGCTCATCCTTTGATGTCCCCCTATAACACTTTGTCCTCCTCTCCTCTCCTCCTTGTAGCATGGCGTTTTATCTGGAGGAGGTGATGAACTGTACCCGATCCCTGCTCTTGGCCGTCTCTGGATGGGTCCCCCGTCATGTGATTGGGGCTGTGTTAGTCTCCCTTCCTGCCATCTCTGTCTTGTCCCACCTCACCTGCAGCGTCCACTTGCCCCTTCAGGTAAACATGTCTGTTGGTGGGAAGAGGGTGATTTTTGTTTTTCAAATATATGTTTATTCATTTTTTTCTTGGAACAATCAAACCCTAATATTCGGCAAATCACAATGGGAGTTAAACAAAATGGAAAAAAAATACATACATACATAGCTATACATGTAATCAAATATGGCTAGGGCCTGCCAACTCATTTCCATTTCCATACACATGCACTTGTCATTATAGCTATTATGTTAACATGGGTATAGTCCAGAAATGGTTTCCATGTCCGATTGAAAACATTAACTTTGGAATGCAGGAGACATGTCAAAAACTCCATTATTATCTTATGCCACTCGACAATCGAAGGGGGATTTTTCAAAATCCAATGAAGTAGAATGTTTTTCCTTTCACAAAGTGTCAAAACATTGCAGAGTTTTTTCCTATACATATCAGTTATACAGCCACAAGGAAGACTCAAGAGCAAAGACACCGGGTCAAAGTGGAGTTCCCTTTTTAAAACTTTTTAAATTTCAAATAAGACATCATTCCAGTATTTTTGTATTTTAGCACAGGACCAGAGACAGTGGGTGAGATCGCCAATCTCCATTTTACATTTCAAACATAAAGGAGAAACATCTTAGATGGTGATTTAAGTGGAGAGAAACTGGACACTCATAAATTTGTTTGTCTGGTGGGGCCTTCACGGTATTGAAAAATTCTCCTCTGGACAAAGTGGCTTCGTCACAGTGTTTGATCATTTACCACAACATGACACAGTTTGCAGTTTCGATATCGGCCTTGGCATCTAATGCAGCAGAGCTATTAATTGAAATGTTGATCAATCAGTTAGTATAAAAAAAAGAAAAAATTAACAATATTACTGCCTCAAATGCTACTAAAACTAAAGCTGCCATTGCTGTCACAATTAGTACTTACTACTTATTTCACTACAACTTCTACTTAGTGCAACTACGCTGCCTCTGCTGTTTCAGGGACCACTGCTCATTGTGATAGTGGTACTAGATGTGACTTCCAAGCTCAAAAAGTTTGCCTGCTCTGATTTCTCTAAACCAGAGTAAGCAGAGAGGAGTCGGGTGGTTTGAAACTTTGCCTGTAGTGGTCTGAAGTCAGAGATCCTGGGGGACCAGCAGAGCCGTTAGCTGGCATTAGCCCTGATAGGAAATGTGAAAGGAAAACAGCTCAGAGTCTTCAGGAGGCTTCGCCTGTGGACTTTGGCACCAGAAATGTTGACATTTCTCCTTCTGCAAGTCCTGCATGTGAGGAGGCTGAGAGCAGCCACACTTTGCAGAGTTTTTGTGCTGTCATGAGTCAAAGCCGATCCAGCCATGTATATGTTTGACTCTCTCTTCCAGCTTTGAGCCAGCGGCTGCACGCAAGATGTGTGGTGTTTTGATATGTTGTTTTTCAAGGGTTTTTAACACTTCATATGTCCCTATCAATTTCTCTCCCCTCTGCTCTCTCCATCTCTTCAGGGCTTGCAGATCAAAGGGCGGGTTTTTAATTAGACATGCGGTTTTCTGGACTTTAATGCCTTTGAAGATATAAAACCCAGTAATAATTTAGTTCTAAGGGGGAGCATGATGAGGAGAGAGAGGGAAGATAATATCCTGGCAATGTAATCATTAATAACCTGTGAATTGTCCCCAGATTTCTACCCCATCTTCATGTGTGTTTGCTCGAGTAGATCCATGTTTATTTTTAAGACCCAAATCGGCATGTTTACCAATCAATCAAATACAAGAAACACATCATAGAAAAAAATGGCATTTTTGACCTTGAAAAATCTTTAAATGCAGTTTTTCCAAGTTTCATATTGCATCTAAGTTTTAAGCTAAAAGTTAAGTTACATGACAGTGCAAAAGTGGTGTTCTACTGGGGTAAAAATAACTAATTCTGGATAATTTTCCTACTTGTAACCAGTGTTATTATCATGAATAAAATGGGAACATTAAAAAAATGATTTAAAGAACAAGTATTACGTAAGTGGTTAAAGAAACATTGAGGTTAAGACGTGGCAACCAAGATCCGACAACGCACCAGTTCAGAGAACTTCATGCGGTCACGCTCCTTTACTCAAAGCTTTTTAATACTAGAAATGCCATGATGATCATTTTGACTGTTTTAACGTCTATATGTCATATAACTTTGTTGAATTAAAAATTACAGTGCTGTTGGTCCCTTTCTTTTCCTCAAAATTTCTGTATGTTTATTTAAAATGTTAGTTATACAAATTGCACCAAAGGCAAAGAAAATGCGATCATCTCTACCTATTTTGGCCACAGGCGGCCATAATGACTGCACAGATTTTACCGGCATTAAATTAATACATTTTTGCGTGGTGGCCGCTGTGTACTGGTTGCTTGGTAACTAACATCGTCTTGATCTAAAGTAAAACTTTGAGAGTGACCATGAGTTCAATTTACAGAAGTAAATTTTTTTTTTTAAGATATTTTTTAGGCTTTTGTGCCTTTATTTTTAAGATAGGACAGCTGAAGACTGGATAGGACACAGCGGAGAGAGAGAGGGAGTGACATGCAGCAAAGGGCCACACTAAGAAGCTTTGTTTTCTCTTTAATTCAAGCGAAGAAACACTGACTTTTTTACAGAGCTGAGGAAACCCTTTATGGAGTTTGCATTATAATTACCTCTCCTACACAGCACACACACACACACAACTCAGTTGAGCCTCACAGGCTGAACTGCATCGTGTGTGTGTTCTGTTTAGCTCATACAGATGTCAAGTCTTTAATGTCAAGCCCCTTTTCTCCAGGTGACCATGTTCCTGTGCTGTGCCACCATCCTGGCCATCATCCAGTATTGTAACTTCTGTCAGCTGAGTTTTTGGATGCGCTCGGTCCTGGCCACTGCGACTGGGGTCGCCCTGCTGCTGCTGCTGTATAGCCCTTTGCACAGGTACAGGAGAGCACTTTTTACCTGCACACATAGACAAATAAATACATTAATAAGGTACACGCTGTAAATCAATACAAACACATTAAGGAATGCATGCACACGTGTGTGTATGTAAACACCCATGCATACTGCAGTTATACTATCCATGGTATGCACTTGCTCTAGCATATCACCTTTCATTCATTTAAAAGGCTTGTAATCCGGTCTGGGCTCTGCTGAGTTCATACAGGTGAAATATAAACAAGCACCGACCAACCTGCAGCACTCAAACTTACAGCTTTGTGTTTGCCATGTAGGTTTCTCCTTTATTTTATGGTATACAGTCCTCACCACCTCAGTCTTTGATAGTTGTATGCTTGAGCTAAAGACATTTAGACATTCATTCATTATATTTAAACATTTGTGAGTTACCCGGTTGGTTTGGTTTTACATTCCTCTATCCACCCGTTCTTCAGCCAGTAAAGAGGATTTAACCTGATCTGCATTATGTTCCTGTATGTGTGTGTGTACTGTGTGTGTCTGTGTGTGCATGTGCGTGACCCTTTCTTTCTCCTGACTGACACCACTCCCGTCATCTTTCAGCTCCGGTAATAACAGCTTTCCAGTTCATGGGTGAGTGTCTCTCCGTGGAAACAGAGGGGTTTGATGGATGAGTGACATTTCAAGGGTCAACAGGAGCCACCGCTCTCTTGTTCGTTTTCCATTACTGCAGCTCTCTCTTGCTTTTACTCATTCCCGCTGTTTCCTGTTCTTTATTGCCGTATCTTTCTCTTTCTTTTTTCCTCTGTGTCTCTCTCTTTGCGCACCAGCAAAATATGTCTGCTAAACATCACTCGTGGTGGAAATGACTCACACAGCCTATGCTGGCTTGAGTTTTGTATTAGAATCATTGAGTATCCAAGATACACGCTGTCATGATACGTTGCCCACAACAATGATAGAATCTCCATACAGTGGTTCTGCAGCATATTACAAGACATCCAGGGTTGGGAAGGTTTCCTTGGAAATGTAATAGGTTACAGATCACTAGTTACCCAGTTTAAAATGTAATAAGTAATGTAACTATTTCAATTACTTTGTCAAAGTAATGTAACTTATCACATTGGATTATTTTTATCTAAATTTAAACTGTCTTCCATTTTTTTTAATGCTCAAACCAGGCAGTATTAATGGCAGATGTGGAGGGCTGCAAGTTCAAACAAGAGAACCAATCAAAAGCATCAGAATAGCATCAAATTTTATGAAACATCCTTGACTGGAAATGGCAAAAGAAGACATTGTGCACATCAAAACATGAAAAGCAACAAAATGAGTATTGCTCAACATATAGCCTAAACTTTTTACAGAAAATGTATAGAGGAACCCCCTTTGTAGTCATAAACATTTTCATAAGTAACTGTAATTTAATAACACATTTCTTCTCAGTAACTTACAGTTTATTACAGTTATACAGTTACATTTATTTTGTAATTAAATTATGTAATTTCGTTACCTGTACCTACTTACTCCCCAACACTGAAGACATCTGTGTGATACGTCACAATGTCTGTGCAAACAACGAAATAATTGCTATAAAAAGGTAAAAATCAGCAGTATTCATTGCATTATAATGTACGGAAGTTGAGAGCGGCCATGGTCGCTACTATCTTTTTCATTCTGTTGTCTCGAGGTCACGAAATAATCATTTTATCATGGGATAACAGCTCGATTTCCTGTGATATCGGAATAAATTATCAGATGAGCCGTCATCACAAGATCAGAAGCGAGTGTCTGGTTCATGATCACACAGATGTGGCCCTTTAAAATCGCTGCCACTGTTGGGAAGGA
>JAQFJA010000020.1:16323114-16338379 GCA_029874485.1 Naso brachycentron
CAAATCATACCACAATCACAATCTCACTGCTAATAATCGCAATTAGATATTTTCTCAAATACTCAAATATCCTAGTTTAAGAATTGGAAAATGGTTAACAGTTGAAAACATTCTTAGAAATGTAGAAAAGTCATCAAAAAGGAATCAAATGTAATAAGTTATATTACTTTGATTGAAAAAATGAAATAGTCACATTTTAAATAGGGTAACTAGTAATCTATAACCCATTACATTTCCAAAGTTAACCTTCCCAACCCTGACAACAACACACAGTACACCACTGGCCGAACGTTACTAATGGTCCTACACTTTAAGGACGGCAGGGTACTGTAAAACAAATTGAACTCTATGGTAAATAACAACTATGGTGACATTGGTCAGTTCAGTCAAATTTAACATATTTCAGCTTACAGATGTTGTTTAACGTTAACTCCTGGTTACACCAATAACAGGACAAGTGCTCTCACCGCCCGAATAGCTGCTATCGTGTTTTCCGGTGCGTCGTGGCCGCCGCCCCGGTGAGCGACCACTGACACCTTGCTAGAGCCATCCTTGGCGGGGTGCAGCACCTGCTGGGCCCGGCTACCCGGTACCTGTGGGAACCGGAAGACAGCCATAAAGAGGTAGAGGGAGGCGGTGATGGCGGTTGTCCATAGCGGGCTCCGGGTCCCAAGCAGGACGAACAAGAAGACGGCCGAGTAGAGAGTGACTTCATCTCCAAGCTGCAGCATTGCCCCCCCGGTGTTTGTGACTGTATTTAAGAAAATGAAGCAGCACCAGCTGGTAGCAAATGTGCCGGCTGCTAGCTAACGTCAGCTATTAGTCCTGCTAGGTTAACCTTTACACGCTGTAGTTTAGATAAGTTCATGCTCCACCTAATGTCAGCGAAAGCACATTTGTTAGTGAGGCCGACGTTACATCAAACATTTACGACCCGGGGTAAAACGGGAACTCGTCTGACGACTAGGAACTAAAAACACAGGAGGCGGATGTGGCGCCGCTCTGCTCTGCCAAAGGTTCCGCGTTGTTTCCGCAAGAAACAAATTATTTCTTAGCAAAACTTCATGTAGATTCAGGAGAAACCTTTTGTCTATTAATTTTCAAATTTATCTAATCTAATTGGTCATTAACAGCTCTTGTGGGAACACAAGGGGGCAGACGAGCAAAACAAACGTCGACTAGTACATCCGGGTCATAGTTCATGCGTCACGTTAGCTTATTGCCCCTGAAGTGTTTACTCTGTCATTTGTCCTATTTTTAAAAAAGAAGAGTCGCTCTTCTGCGCTTTGTTTTGTCTGTTGAGCCTGTCAGCGATCATGGTAAGACTGATTCACTCTCAAACCTTTTTTACAGCTTCCACTGTTTTCCACGCCATCACAAAATATTGTAAAAGTTGAAAATGAACTACATAAGCTACATGCGACTGTACCTGGAATGTATGACATCCCAGGTATCTCTCTCTCTACTGAATTTATTTATATTTACAGTATATAATAGCTTGAAGTGTTACTTGTCAGTTTGATCGACTTCATTTCTCATGAAATTAAAACAAAACATGAATGAGCCTTGTTGTTACTGTTAACAGGCTGCAAAGAGGATTTCTCCTTCAGTCTATAAAGCTAAATGCTCAAAGTCAGCCTCACTTTTTATGTTATTTTTCACTGGAGCAGACTTTTAATTTGAGTCTCTCAAACTTTTCACAAATAAAAGCCTTTCAATAACCAATATTCACTCAGAACTTTTCACCTGAAAAATATCTTTTGTCCCCACTTTTTAAAGTTTCAAGAAGTCTGTCGTCCATTTATTTATTTTCATTTAATTTATATCTCTGCCACTGCCTTATGTTATTTTAATATTTCTTGTACTTGAAGTGGTATGATATGACTGATTGTGTGTACACAGTTTCTAATAGAGTTTACATAAAAAAATAAAGGATTCCTCCTTCAAACCTGAAACTAAACTGAAAAATGATTACACACAACATATCTACATCATACAAAGAGCACCTGCAGACATGATTAATGCTTGATATGCATAAGGTGACCAGAGTGACGCGAACAACTATATAATATAATGCAATCCAGTTTAATTGCTGGTCTTTTTATATTACAATTTTATTGGGGATTTTAAACTTTTAGCCGATAATAGGTGTTGTAATTTTTTGCATTAGAAGGTAATTGTGCACAAATTTTATTTATTTATTTTTTTGTTGCTTATGTTGCTTGCTTTGTTTGTCCAACAGTCAAAATCCCAAAGATGATCAGTTCACTGTCATGGAGGATTAAACAAATAGCATTTATTGATATTGGAGATTCTGAAATCAGATGGGTTTTTTTGCATTTTTGTTAAAAAAATGTACAATTATGAAGTGATAACAAATGTAGATTCGTTTTTTTGTCAAGCAATTAATCAGTTCATCTGCAAATTAATTCAGATCTGAAGTGTCAGATTTGTCTTTTGTTTTTCTGCAGATCAGGCCACTGCTGCTTCAAAGGTTAACCTCCCACATCCTGTCCTGCTCCAGAGGATCATGTCTGCTCACAGGTCGGATACCTTCACCACGTCACACGCCCATCCCGCAGAGCTTTCATGGCCTCCTTTTACCTAAAATTCCAGCCCTAGTCAGGTACTCGGACTTGGCCACAGAGAAGTACACAATGATTTACACCCTGCCGCACATTAAGCTCCTCAGAGCCGTGTCCAGACTCAAACTGCTTCAAACTGCGATCACAGTGGTCATCTTGCCCCCTGTGTTTGTACTCTACCTCCATGAGGAAGTCCCCCTCTTTCTTCTCGGCTACACAACCGGGATAGCGCTGTTTGCTGGTGTCATGCTGTATACTGCTAGTCATTTCTTCAGGAGGGTTGTGGGGATGATGTACCTGGACCAATCCCAGACCACGCTGAAAGTGTCCCACCTCACCTTCTGGGGTAGGCGCCATGACATGTACCTGCCTGTATCAGACGTTATGACCGTCGGGGACACAGGAGACTCCGTAAACGAGGTGTTATTGAAACTTAAGAGATACAGCAGCCCACAGACTTTGTATTTCTCCACACATTTTGGACGTGTGGTGGACAAACAGGGTTTTGAGAGAGTGTTTGGAACTGTAAAGTAATTGGTTCAAAAGCACAGATCAAACAATAAAATGTCTAAATTACCACAATATGTTGAAAATATAACTTGATATGACAAAGATCTGTTGTCCTTGAAAAATAGGGAGACAAAGATGTGACTTTGTTCGCTGTTATCAGTCCGAATGACCAGCAAATGAGTTCAAATGAAGCTTGCGATGAAAAGCAGAGATGTGTACTTGCAAGCCTCAGCAGGACTTTGACCTTTAGAGTGGAACATCATGCCATATTACCAGTGTGTACAGTCTTATGTTATGAGCATAACGCCAATAACTCCTCTCTGTTGACAAGTGAGTTAATGTGTGAAGCAGAAAGAAAATAAAATATAATAAAGTCCTTTTTGTACAAATCATGTGTTAATGTTTTTTTCTATGTATTGCTTCTTAAAACAATGACTTAGAAACACCTCTTGGTGTGAAGTTAGTGGCTAAGTAAATGTACACTGAAACTCCTTTACTAAAGACTATTTCAATGTTAGTAATGAAGTGAAGTGCAATTTAAAACACCTGCCCAACTCAGTTTGTAACTCAACTGTAAACACTGACCGCGTTTAAAATGGGAGACTTCTTCATACCAACACATACAAAAATGTTGTTGTTCATTCTACTTTTATACATGCTTTTACATTTAATGTGAAGACAACTGTTTTCAGGCTTCAGAACATTTTAAAGGCATAGTTCAGTGTTTTTGAAGTGGGCTTGTGTGAGGTCCATTATCTTTTGCAGATGAGAGTCAGCGGTGTCACTTTTAGGAGAAGGAGGGAGAAATTGTTGCCCTGTAAGTCAGCAATGTGCTGTTGCAGACAGGGTCAGCAGAAAAATATCTTTTAGCCACATATATAAATGCTTTGTTCACCACTTAAGTTTGCTGACACACAGCCTTTTACTACGTTTAGTACACAGGTAGGCGTAGTAACATGCGGAAGGACTACGGTTAAAAAAATGTAGTGCCAAATAAACGGCTGTCTGACAGCAAACTAAAGTGGTGAAAAAATCCTACATTTAGCATGCCATACAACTGAATGCATATTGATTTTTTTAGGTAAGCATTTATATAAGTGGCTAAAAACTTTTTCTGCTGACTCTGCAACAGCACAATGCTGACCTGTGGTGCAGCGATTTCTTCCCCCTTCTCCTAAAAGTGATACTGCTGATCGCCATCTGCAGAGGGTAACAGACTGACTGTGCATAACTGCATCATACAACCCCACTTAAAAAAACTGAACTATCCCTTTAAAGGCTTTAAGCATATTCAGAGGCACAAAAGTATATTCCACAGAGTGGAGTACCAGTGGGAAAATGACAAGAAATAAATACTGTAACTGTAGAATTAGAACATAAATTATATTTTAAAAGATTGTTGTCTTTTCTAGTGTTTGCTACTTCCAGACAAGACGAGTCAAAATACAAACAATAAAGGGTGCGTTCCAATACCTATACTACCCTACTATTTAGTGTGCCAGAAAAAGATTTAGTAACATAGTATGTGAAATGTAGTATGCCAGAAGTACCAGGATGTCCCACAACATCTGCTCTGAATTTGCAAGATGAGATGTAACAAGTACTCTGATCATGTACAAGGTAAAAGTAGCAAAACCACAGTGTAAAAATACTCTGTTATAAGTAAAATATCCTATTTTCAAATGCTTGCTTAGGTGAAAGTACAAAAGTATTGACATCAAAATATAATTAAAGTACCAAAAGGAAAGTGCTTAGTATGCTGAATGTCCCATTTTAGTATACTCCATTACTCCATTATAGTATTTGATTATACATATTTATGCATTAATGTGTACCAAAAGTGGAGCTAGTTTCAACTATTCTATAATTATTTGTCTGCTTGGTAGCTTATAAGTTCCCCCATATTTATTTATCATGTTATGTCATCATTTATTTATTTGTTAATCTGAATTAAGTAATGAGTAACTGAAGTTAACAGGTGAGTGAAATGAAATAAAAAAATATAATATATAGGCCTATGCCATGGAAATGTGGTGGATTAGCAGTATAAAATAGGAGAAAGAGGAAATACTGAATTTAAGTACAAGTACCTTAAATTTGTACTAAAATATAGTACTTGAGTACATTTTGTAGATACTTTCCACCACTGGTAGTACACAGCCTGTATGATGCTTTAAGATTACTGTTGAAAATAACTCCTCTCAGAAATCCACCAGTCCCGACAGGTAGTGAAACTCCCCGTGGGGTCACTTTGCTTTGAAAGTTAAGGACTTTTATTGTGACACCATACAGAAAAGAGGCGGGACTCGCTCAAAGCTTGTGTTGATATGTGTTGGGGTAAATATAGGCAGTTTTGTGAGGAATAAGCATATTTAAAATCAAACAAATGTTACAATGCTGATTTTCAATGTGTATTGAGGAATTTTTTTAAACTTTTACTTACAGTTCACAATAAGGCACTTTGATTTACTTTGACTTGCTTTGTTCTGTACGCCTGATGAACCTCAAATAGCCCTGAACTTTTTCTTGCAAATGAGATTTATTTTCTTACAATGCAAAGTTTTTTTTGTTTTGTTTTTTTCTTGGTATTTGGTATCAAAAACGACCTCCGATTTAGACCCTACTTATTCTTCTTCATTTAGACTAGTAGCCCACATCTAGATCCTCACTAGTTAATGAAAGAATCGTTCATTTTAGTGAACTACTAGTGTTTTTATTCTTAAATGAAAACTCCATGCAGGCAGACTCGTTGCTGTCCATACCTGCATTCACTGAGCTGAAATTTTCCCTCTCATCACTCCCTTCTGCAGTGTGTTGCTTAAACCACCAGGTGTCACTAGACTCCATGTAATGTGCCTCAAAGCTGCAGCGAGTGATCACTTGACCTCATTTAGCTGCTGGACAGAGAGTCAGTAATGCATGAGGTCAGCAATGTAGTTGGAGCAGTGAGCATTAGCTCACTTTCTGACCTTTTTATTTTCCCACTGTCTGCCTGCTCCCTTTGACTAATGAGAATATTATTGCAGTAACAATCCAGAACCTCACCCACTCTGTGTGGAAGCGACTGGTGATCATAATCCAAGTGAAATAGCAAATCTGCAGCAACTATCCCCATGTGTAACAGTTAACCCTCAGTATTGTTTGCTACTTTGTGAAATCACCACATATTTTGCTTTTCATTACCTTTTCAATTTGATGCTGGAGATGCAGAGTTCTCACATTATCTATGCTGCTAATGAATCCATGTTCAATAAATTCATGGTGGACTGCTACAACAACCCTATCATTACATATTTACTTGCACTTTAACTTAGTCTATAGTCTGACATGTATATATAATATAATATAATATAATATAATATAATATACAACTTTAGACTTTTTACGCTGCTATACGAAATGTGCAATGACAAAAAATCTTACCGTTCATCTGTCCGTCTATCTATCTATCTATCTATCAGAAACATGTGTCCTGCTCTTGCACCAGCTGACAATGCATGCAAACTCTATTGTTTATGTGTCTCTGTCATATTTTGTGTGGTTCCTCTTCCCATGTCTTATGGTTTACATCATTGCAACATGTCAGTCTCTGCATGTGCTTAGCCTTAAACGTTCAGCAGATAGTGACCGGCCTGGATGTTGTTGTGAGGTTGCAGTCACACCCTGGATAAAGAACACTCTCAGTTCACCTATGGCTCCCAAAAGAACACTTGAGAACATGAACAAAGGAACAAAGGTCCTGCATTGCATTTTTTTTCCTCACTGCAAAACCTCCGTGTATTGAAAGGGCTTCTGGCAGCTCAGTGGGCTTCTTTCATGTCTTGAAGGGCCCTGGAGCCCTGCTTCACAGAAGGAAAACCCCACTTCTACTTGTTGCTGTCCTGCTCCAAAAACTCCAACTACAGACCCACCTCTGTTTGTTTTTGTCATTGTTAATAATCGAGACGAGCTTCCTATGATCAACAATATTGCATTGACCTCGACTCCATTGCTGCCCGAGTGATTTTGCTTTTATATACAATACAATTTCCTGTGTTTATAAAGATTTTGGCTGCTACTCTGACTCATTAGTCATTAACAATATGAAGGAAGGTGCATGCAGTTTTTAAGAACTGGTGTGTAATACTCTTAAATATGCTTGACTGCTTATGTTTTCCCAAAGAGGCACCTATCACAATGCAACCAGGATGCCATGATGTTTGTATCACTCCCTGTAAGTGCTAAACTGAGGCCACCGCTCCCTGGGGTTGACATGACGCTGCTATGATCAACCGTCCAGCCGTGTCAGACCCTGGTAATCACTCATTTATCATGCGGATAGTTTGTTCCCTTACATTGTTTACCACATTCCAGATTGTTTTTGGCACAACATTTTGGATCTTTATTACACAAAAGGGAAACCTTCCTGTCTGTAAAGGATTTCCTCTTGTTTTCAATAATCAAAAGGCTCAGGCTAAAATAATCCACAGTTAGATTCATTTCTGCGTGGTTCAAATTTTAGATCAGTGTGCGGGGAACAGTAGCAACATTTTGGACTGTTGATAATTTGTAAGTCTGTCGTGGTTTAGAGGCATTTTTCTGGTGTTTGACTTTGAAAAATTACACAAAACTGGATATCCGTCCTTTGCAGCCTGTCATTGTTAAAACCTTTGGCTCATTTCCTCACTGACTGATATCATCATTTTGCTCTTTAATCTCATTGGTAACACTTTAAAGTAAGGGCCCAAGTCTTGCAAGTAATGCTCAAGTAATGCATCACTCATGATGATTGAATGCACAAATTAAAACTATTTTATTAGTAATAATTTTCTCAGTATGCTGAAATTTCGTCTAGACATTTTGAAATATATGCTTTTTTTTTTACCTTCTCGCAGAGATTTAGATGGTCATTTGTAGTGAGGAGCAAAATAGCATAGCTTCGCTTAATCGCTTGAAACGGGGGAAACAGTTAGCTTGTTTCTGCCCAAAGTTCGCAAGTATTTCTCCCAAAAAACCCCATAGTTCACAAAACATGTTGTATCTCATTTATTTTTGTATAAAAACACAAACGTGAATGTGTATTTTGTGGTTTACAGGACTTGGAGTCACTGCATCTGGCCACTGTTCAACTAGAATGCTACAGACATAATTCACCATATAACAACAAACTGATGATTTTAGATTTATGACGGGATAAACAAACAAGACATGACATGTTGATAAAAGAGAGAAAAAAAAGAAGATGGTAACAGGTATATTTTTGCATGGCAAGATCTAGGTTTTTGTTTCCCTTATGCTAAGCTAAGCTAATTGTCTTCCTTTACTCAGACTCCATACATACTGCACAGCCCTGATCTTCTCATCGGACATTAACAGCTGATCCCTCTGGACTCCACATGTTGTGAAGCCGGACATTACTGAACTCTGTGCACCTGCTGATTTCATCTTGCTCTTTCATTTATGCAGGACTTTTGCATTGCATGGGACCAAAGTAACAAACAGGAGAAGATAAAGTTTAATATTTCATAACCTCAACAGAATAAAGGCATGTAAGTGACACATTTATCTTAAAAGGCTGCAAGGAGCAGATTTGTTTTCTCACCCCCTGCAGGGTACAGCACTGCTTCGCCATAGACTGGCAGCTACCGGCCATACATTCCTGATTTATAGCTGCAGAAAGTGAACAGCTTTGAATCTCTGGTGGGTTTCAGGGGTGGGAGCCTGGACCTTGGTACCATAAATCCTGGTGGTAGTGGTGGCCTGCAGAGAGAGTGCTTAACCCTGCATCGGGCTTATAATTAGAAACACACCTCCCTATGTTCTCCTGCAGGAAACGGCCCGGGCCTCCATGTGTGTGCGAGGCCGTGGGCTAACAAAGAGAGGAAAGTGTACACATGGGGCAGGCATGCGATGTGATCACAGTCTGCTATTTGAGTGCTGCGATCACCTCGTTAGAATGTGCAGGTGGATGGGAGGGCAGGATGGAGGGAACCTGTGAGACAACGTAATGAGACGAGGGAAACGAATGCTCATACATTTACTGTATGTTCCAATTAGACATCACTGAACTGTGGGGTTATGCTTCAGACAAAGTTCTGCAGGTTGACTCACAGTCCTAAAGCAGTGGGATTTTACAGTTGACACACATTTACAATTCTTTTGGAAAGCACACCTGTGAGTCCAGCTGGAACAACAGATATTTTGTTGTTTTCAATGTAAATTTCTAAGCAAATATTCATTTTTTATAGCAACAAACATTAAATCCAGTTGTTCTAAATCAGGGGCTCATAGACCCTTAATGGTCCATGGTGCAATTGC
This sequence comes from Naso brachycentron, assembly GCA_029874485.1. NCBI lineage: Eukaryota > Metazoa > Chordata > Actinopteri > Acanthuriformes > Acanthuridae > Naso > Naso brachycentron. The sequence goes on from JAQFJA010000020.1 coordinate 16,332,507, forward strand.
AAGGGGTCCATGAAATAATAAAGTATATATTTTAAAAAGATCCTTTGACCTTTACAGACATACATCATTCCTCAAATAGTGACTGGGAACTTTATTTGCCTCAACTGAAAAAGGTAACAGGCCCTCATTTCCAATTTCCTTTGTTTGATACATATAGTAATAATAATATTTTAGTAAAAAGAAAAAGAACATAAATGAGGAGGCTTTAGATTGGGGCACTCTCATCTTCCTTTTAAAGTTACAACATTATGCTGATAATGCGATTTAATCTCTTCCTAAATAGTTTTCTAGCTAAAAGCTATCTAGTGTTTCAGTGGACAGACACCATTATTTCTTAATAAGGCTTTTATTGTCAAAAGTTTGCAGGAACATGTTGTTGAAAACTCTTTGACTTGCAAAATTCAGCATACAGCACTTGAAATTAAATTATAGACAAACACACAAAGACTAAGAAGAAGATGGCAACTTCCATTATTCAAAGAAGAAGAGGATGGCGAAGAGCTACTCTGCAATGTGCCATGAGCAACATGGAGAAATGGCTAAAACGACCGTCTGTTTCGGACAGTGGTCAAACAGACTCTGGCTCATGGGGGAAAAAACAAGATTGAAAAGAGACTATACCAGGATCCAATACTCCAAAAAGGGTTTAGAACCACTGATTTAGTCAATGCTAAACACATTTTTTATATAATGTAAGGTTGCTACATAGCGCTGTTCAACAAAGTTATAGTTATGAGGCGGATACTCGCTTGAGCTCTGCAATATAGTATTGAGCTCTTTTCACTCCCTGATATTCGCTGATCCCTTTATATCTGTTATATCCACTGTGTCTCCAAGGAAATCTAAAACACATGTTGTATGGGACAGACCTTGAGTCTGACTAGAAACCTCATTTATTAGAGATGGGAAATCCTCTTTTGTGAGGGAAAGCAGTTGCATTTGGTTGAAAGCCACAAAAGACAGGAAATCCAACAGATCCCTGCTAACACAAAGTCACCCTGTTCTGTTTTTGTTATAAATGCAGCTGTCTACTGTTCTGTCTGTTGTACCCACCAACACACAAAGCAGATTTTGCTGGCACAAATTGAACTTGGTAAAAGACAGTGAGCTGCAGGGAAGACAATGAAAAGGAGCAACATGTCCCATAAATTAATATTCCACAATAAAAGACCATTAATATAATATTTATTCTGTCACCGGCATGGGCAATTTCTGATTATGTTTATGGATCATTCTTACATTTTAGTGATTGCTTTATGGCAGAAGCTCTAGCTTTGTTTAATGGTTATAAACTCATTCAAATGCAATCAAACCATTTACAACTTACATGCAGTTGCAGCTATTAAATGCAGTAAAATATTTGATTTTTATGTCAGACAGGCCGAATACCAGTGCTTGTGGCAAATTACTTTGGTAAGCTAAGAATCAGCTGTAAGATGAGTTTAGGCTTTAAATCTTTATTTTATTTTATAGACATCGTAAATGTTTGTTTATTAACTGTCCTCCAGCTGTCATTTTCCGAGGTGGCCTCCGAACAAAGCAAGTTCAGTATCCCTGCAGTAAGATATACTGTGGCATACAGCATCTACCCATTTATCATCTTTAACAACTTTTACACCTAGAAACAGCAGTTCACTGTCACATTCACACCTATGGGCAATTTAGAGTCACCCATAAATCTAACCCACACGTCTTCAGACTGTGGAGGAAACCACACAGGTGCAGGCAAAGTGAAACTCCGCACAGAAAAGTCAAACCAACCAGTGGGTTCAAACCATAGATGGAGTACTCTGATCATGTACTTAAATAATGGTGGCAATACCACAGTGTAGAAATACTCGGTTAGTGAAAGTAATAAAAGTCTTATTTTCAAATGTTGACTTAAGTGAAGTACCAAAATGTTATCATCAAAATATAGCTTAAGTACCAAAAGTAAAAGTACTTCCTATGCAGAATACTCCATATTATATTACTGGATTATAGTTACTTTAATGTGTACATCACTTCATTGTAGCAGCTGGTAAAGGTGGAGCTAATTTCAAATACTTTGTGTACTTTATCTGCTTGTTAGCTTATGAGTTCACCCTGGGGACCAAAGCTTTATCTTAATCTACAACGTTAAGTCATCATTTATTTATCAAACAAATGTAGTGCATTATTTGCCTCTGAAAAGTAATAGAGTAGAAGTTTAAAGTAGCAGAAAATGTAAGTACTTCAATAAAGTACAAGTAGCTCAAAATTACACCTAAGGGCAGTACTCGAGTAAATGCGCTAAGTAGCTTTTCACCACTGGTTCAAGCCCAGATTCTTCTTTGTGTTAGGTGACATTGCAAACCACTGTTCCACCATGCCACTCTAGCATACAGCAAAATAAGTTAAATAAAACTCTGGTAACACTTGCATTATGCCTTATGAACATACTTATAATGTGCTCTAATGCGTCTATAGTGCTGTATAATCATAGTTATAAGCAAGGTTAAGTTAACCCTAACCCTAACCCTAACCACATACAAAGCATTACAAGTGTGTTCATAATATGTTATAATGTGTTAAATGTGTTCATAATGTGTTATAATGCATTATAGAGACAGGCTTCATAGAAAGTGCTACCAAAACTTACAATCATTTCCGCTTCTCTGCAAGAAAAATTGCTGATAATGGATCTTATCAAACCCTTTGGCGAGACGACTTCTGTTACCTTCTGTTTCTATTCTGAAGTAGACATAATAAATCAGCCAGGCTGCAGAGCTAATAAAAAGTGAAATTTTTCCCATAAAGGAAAAAGAGCACTGGGAGACGTTTGGGAAGCCATGTTCTTGGACTCGCTGCACGCCGTCTTCTGTTTCATCAATTGTTTTTAGGGAGCGTTGAGTCCCACACCTTGGCAACGTGGACCGACGACACACTGAGATCTCTCCATTGGGATATTTTGAAAACAAAAAGAGTTAGAGATTCTCTGGTTCACTCCATGTTTGTTCCAGTCATAGTATGGAGGACGTGTTTTGGGGTAACACAGGGCGAGGCTGAAGGAATCTGACAATAGACAATGGATGAGCCGCATCTCAACATCCATTGTGTTCTGGGGTGAAACGTCTCCCAGTTCGATAAACAGAGCCCAAATATTCCCTCCTTTGAACGGGACCCAACATTTCTTCTCCTTTTCTTAACAGCACAGCATTCTTTCACCAGGGAATCCGCAACAAAAAAATGTTCTATTTTTGTGTCAGCAAAGTAGGATATTTAAAAATTAATTTCTTATAAGGAGAAGAGAAAATGTGTGCCCAGCAGAGAGGAGTCTTCCCTATTTGGATTTAGGTTTGCCAAATTACTGGGTGGAATATTTGCTCCAATTGCCCTTATACGGTTAATTATGAGCTCTAAATACACATGATAGGGGACCTGTGCTACACATTAAAACCCTCACAGGGACCTCAGCAAAGTTCAAGGGTTAAAATGTACGACGTTTGCACCCTTTTGACACACTGAGCCTTACTTCCCCCTTAGTTGGACAGAATCTTTGTCCTACAATTGTCCTTCCTAAAAAACACATTGAAGCCAGCATGTGAGACTGGTTCTCACACCCGACCTATAGAGAAGCCTTGTGCGCCACGCTGCACATTTGAATTCTTTGAAAGCGATGCCTCACCCAGCAGGGGGTTCCTGCTGAAAGAAGGAACGCGTCTCAGCCTTGGTCTCAGAGAATAATACAGGATGGAGGGTGGAAGACTGCTCTGCTCCCAACAATGTTCCCAATACCATTCCCAATCCAGTTTTACACTCCTGATTGCTGATAGGCGAGAACGACTTGCTTTCTCATTAGACAGGTGTCAGATGGGCACAGAGGAAGCTGATTGGCTGATTAACTGTGTTTACCTTGGCAGCACTGGTCAGACTGACAGTCTCCACTGCAGAGCTGCGGGGATTTCCTCAAGGTCAATCTCATCAATACTGAACAATGCCACATAACTGGATGAGGGAGGGAGGCGGCAGGAGCGTATGAGGGTGAGGTAAGGTGGGGTGATGGGTGCCCTCGGGTGCTGAGTGATGTAATCTGGTCAGTTATTGTAGCACTGCCCCTGGAGGCTTCAAGTACTTACCTTGAATAGAGCACAATGAGCACGACGGGAAGTCCGTGTTTTGGTGTATATCAACGCTTGGCAGGTTAATGGCTTAATCGTGCCACTATCAGCAGCTCCATTGTGTAAACTACAGTTTATGAGATGCAGTATAAAGTTTGCATTCAATGAAATCAGACTATGAGCTTTTCTGGATGTAGAATAGAAAGTGAAATATAGTGAGAATGCAAACAATGTTGGCAATGCCATGGCAGCATTAATCTTCAGTATAAGACCTCATTAAACACTGAAAGTTGTGTTTTTGTGTTTTTTATCGCCGTTGCTATCCACTTATCTATTCCGTTCATGCTGCATACAGGATGGCAATATCCAGACAGCATTATTCATGATAAAAGAGCGCACATATGAAAAATGTGCATTTGAGAGCCAAATTAAGCACCTTATTGGAAGTTATTTGCTATAGGGTTGATAAGACATCTTGTTATATGTTTTGCACAACATTGCACTACTCCATGTATTCAAATTTCTGCAGTTTCCTGTGATTGATTGCATGATTTATATGTAAATATAATAGAACCAGTTTTAACTTCATACTTATCCCTGTCCAAGTAGCCAATAAACAAAGGGTATATGCCTGTTTAACCAATTAGACCCAGTTAGAGTTTTCTAACATAAGCTTATAGCACAATACCAGAGGGCATACTGACAGCACATAGGAACATGTTGAGTTGATCTTATTATATTGACAGCTTGCAGTCAGCATCAATGCATAAAACCACCCAGCAGAATTTTTCACTTTACTTTTTTCCTCCAGCAAGGAAATTAGCTGCAATAAATGTGACGCCCTCATTTGATTTGGAGAAATTCTCTTGCTCTGGGTCAAGAAAATAATTCCTCAAAAGCATTTTGGTTTTCCCAGAACCTTTTGTTAATGAGACATTGCAGCTGATTGCTGAAAGGAGCAAATGGAAAAATCAAATGCCTTTATTTTTTTTAAAGGCAGCACCTAAAAGCCAGACACTTGTTTTTATTCCTGTTCTCATTATTCTGAAAGAAAGCTGTTGACAAATGAACTCAGCACGCCGTAATTTTTCAACATCATCTCCCTTAAATAATTGCGGCCCTGGGGAAGAAGAATATCAAGGTAACATGAAGAATGTACGGCAAAGATTAATGTTCGCCTTTAATGCTTTCTCATAAAGCCGTGTATGAGATGAATTAAGCTCAGACTGGCTGTAGCTCATTTAAAGTGGATGTGTTTTCTTGTGGTCAAAATTTTCTGGCAAATTACACAAACAACTGTTCGTCGCCTTCAAATCAGCAGTCCAGTTTCATCTGGACTTTTAAAAAAAAAAATTTTTACTTAGAGCAAATAACAGCAACCGCAAAGAAGCTCTGTGTGAAGTGTAAGGTAAAGCTGCAGTAGATAACTTCTGCTAATGAGCTAGCAAGCTAACGTTAGCTGTAGCATGAGACTCGTTGGGATACAACTTTGCTGCAGCAGCTTGCGCCAATTTGCATTTTGTTTTGTTTGTTGTTGCACTCTCTTTTGAACGCAGTTTGAACTGAGATGAAACAGTTGCAGGGAAAGCTGCAGTGGAGTAAACTGGTCTGTCTCAACTCGAGCTCGAGCCGACTGATGGTGTGGCTTACAGGTACAAACAGCTAATCAGCTCGCACTGATGTCATCTGTTGCTAAGAGTTTCAGCACAGACAGGCCAATTGGGACAGAGAGTACAGAGAGTAGATTTTTCCTCGAAACCTTCATCCTGGTGGCAAAAAAATATTAGAGACCAT
>JAQFJA010000020.1:16435716-16447580 GCA_029874485.1 Naso brachycentron
TGAAAGCGCTTTGAAATGTCTGTAGATGTGATTAAGCGCTTTACAAATAAAGATTGATTGATTGATTGATCTGAATTACACTGTCAAACCACAAATATGAAAACAGCATCCTCAGCTACTACGGTGCAAACATCATGAAACCTTCACCAGTGAGGAAAAACCAAAGTACTACAAAAGTGAAGTGGAAAGTATACACCTTCAGGAAGAGTCTAAATTAAAAGAAATAAAACAACAAAAGCAATAAATGTCATAACTGTAGTTACACCGTGTTCATCATGATAGATGTCTTAATCTCTTCTGTGTTAATACTTTAGTTTTAAGTGAAACTGAGAAACACAGATTTGGAATATTTCTGCTCTCATTCCCATGATACGTCGTTGCCACAGACAGAGTCCGTTTATGCAAACCGCTCTGCTCAAATAAACCATACCAACTTTATGCCACCCACATGCCCTTCAAATCAAAACAGCTTAACTCTACAGAGCAGCGGGATGGATGTGAAAATTAAACAGGCTTTAAAAAAGTTCAGGAGGCTAATAAACAGATATTTAAGCCTCTGTGTCACGGCTTATTTCCTAATCGTTCGATCTTTCTCTGCCTTTGTTTTCCTTTACCCTAGGCTGACTTGGAGCAGAAAGGCCAAAACTGTCACTCAAGATCAAACCAAACACTGCAGAGTGGTGCCAGGTCCAGACACACGGTCACAGTCTGACACCTAGTGGATGATTTGGAAAAACAGAGGCGAGGCTGCCTTGAAAGAAGAGCAGACCTGATATCCTCTGCATTGAAAAACTAATACTGGTAACTAATGTGAGGAAAATGAAGACAGCTTGTCTGGTTATTCCACTTATGGACTTAAAGCTTCCAGAGCTTGGTAATATCTCACCACAGAGTGCCAGAGAATGAAACCAATCCTCCCTTTCCTCTGAAACTCTATGTCACGTTCTGCTGTTTCAGTTCTGAGGAGCAGAATTATGTGAGGCAAGGCTAAAAACTTTCCATATTTAAGCCATGGGGGTCTGCAGGACCTACAGGAGGTGCTCACAGCTGCTGTATTGCTCCTGACATTAACTCGCCTCAAACAGTCTCTGGGAATCTGATGTCTTATTACAAATGGGGTGTGTGTGTGTGTGACACCCATACCTCAGGGGTGATTACATTCTCCAGTAATACTGTGATGAATCAGATCAGTCCGATCAGCTGCAGCATCTAATTCTCAACTGATATGCAATAAGAATGCGTGTTGACTTCTGTGAATGCAGCTCTATCCTTGCTCCTCACTGCTGAAACAAGAGTTTTGGGACATCCTGCAACATGGTGACCCCACCTCCAGTTCAAGCAAGGAGCATGGAGATACAAAATAAGAGCAAGGGGATGGACCACAGGTCACTGCCTTTCCTCCCTGGAAGCAGCAGGTCAGCCCATCATTAATGTTTGAACATGAGGTCAGAATATATCAAAAACACATGTTTCATTTTCCCAAATTATATTATATTAGTACTACTGCCATTGTGGCCAGCGCTAACAATTCTATGGTGCTTTTTATGAGTAAAATGGGAGAAAAAAGAAAAGTGATATATCTCACAGTTACACTGATGCTTTAATCGCAACCAGATCCAGGAAACTCAACTCTTAAGTTGTAGTTTATTCCAATAGTGTGTAAATGGATAAATCACATATGTAGTGAATAAATACTACACTGGTTCAAACTTAATTAAAAAAAAAAAAGACAACATTTTGATTGATACATTTTATGCCCGTGAAACTATTAAAGCACAAAATTCTGCATAGTTTCAGGTTGTCAGTAAAATGCACTATGGAGTAAAACAAGTAATGTGCAGGTCTTATCTTTTTTGTGTGATGCACATTATTTATCAATGTTTTAACTTCACTGACAAACACCAAGCTGGTTGACACAAAGGTCACCAGTAAAAAAGCAAAATTCTGTCCAAGTTCACTCTGTACAGCTGCTCAGCCTTTCAAACGGGAAACAAAACCCTGCTCTAATTAGATGCTTAACTAATTGCATAATATCTCCCACGGTGCTGCGGGGTGAAGTGAAGCACAGGAGACGGGCGAATGCTGCCTTTGTTGTCTTTTCGCCGGCTTGTGCTCTTGCAGCCGTTTGGAACATCCAGCCTGTGGATCTCATCCTGCTTTCCTGACTCAAGAGTTTAATACACTCACTGTACTCCTGTTCCCAAAACACACAAAAGCAGCAGGGACAAGCGTAACAACAACAGGTGGAATAGTACATTTCAGGTTTATGTTTAAAACTAAGGAGTTTAGATTTAGCTAAAGAAATTCTCTTTGAAATTTAATTAGAAGTTGTTATTGTGCAGGAGAAAGTGCTCCATTAGGCTTTTTTTTTAATGATTCATTGATTCTAATGAGGTATAAAACAATGCTGAAGGTGTCAATCCATAGAAAATAAATGTATGATTAATCGTCAAAGCCATCTTCAACTTGTCAGATATGAGAATTTGCTCATTTACTCTTTTTTTTGTCTGTAAAATGGCAACCTTTGTAGACTGCTGGTCAGAAATTAACAATTTAGAGATGTACCATTAGACTCTAGATACTTGTGATGAACCTTTTTTTTCACTTGTTTCTGACATTTTGTACATCAGGATAACTGCCTGATGCGTTGATAGTGAAAATAGCCATTAGTTAAAGGCCTGATTTGACGCAGTTGTTTCTAAAAGTATAAGTAAGATGGCATTTGGCACACAAGCATTAGCAGATGTCAGCAAAGTGTCCAATTGTCCTTTTTGTGTTATGGATGCATTTGACTTTACAGGATTCGCATTGCATTCAAGAGAAGCTGAAATCTCATGAAAGTGAAATATTTGAAGTTAACTGTTGCTTAGTTCTTCTTTGCCTCCTCACATATTCAGTGTTGGTCTCTAGGAGCTGAAAGCAGGCGAACTCTCTGCTCATCACTTGAGCTTATTACAAACAGTACAAAAGGCCCAACATCTCCCTCCTTTCACTGTGCCCCCGAAATGCTGAGCAGAATAATGAGCAGTAAACAAGGGGGAGAGAAGGGGAAGAGGAGGGGGGGGTTCCAATTTGAGCCACGGGGGTGACAAATGAAGGGGTGTCTCCACAGCGACTGAGTCGAGCTGTTTGAGTCACATGGCTCGAGTTTCTATTGAAACACAGAGAGGAGAGGCTTGAAGTTCAGCCTTCACTGCTTGTTTTGGAAGCCGATGGCAGCAGCATGAGTGACACCCGACAGGAAGGAGCCATGACGGCGGAAAGCCTCAGTCTGAACGGGACGACAACTTTGGGACTCCATGACCAGGAGATGAATCCAGCCCTGTTTGGTGTGTTTTTCCCTTTCTTATGAGTAACATTGCTTTAATTTCCCAGTACTGTCAATGTGAAGTTTTACTGGGTGGGTGACGTTTCAGTCTTTTAGGTGAAACTGTTTTTCTTCCTCCTACCCAGAGTTCAAAGTGTTTAACATTGTCATCATGGCTTTGGCCTTGTGCGTCCTCACCATCATCGGCCTGTACTGCATCACTGTCTGTTACAACCGCAGCAGGTGAGGATAAGTTGTCAAATATGCTTTGATGAAAGTACTCTGTTTTTAGTAGTGCCCAGCCCACAAATCAGTCTTCTGGTATAATCGGCTGATATTGGCCTATAGCAGATGAGCAGATTTTGGGATCGGTGTATGTGCTCTTCAGTCTGCGCTGATATTAAAACTGTATTTTAAGGCCGGAAAAAATGCTTGGACTAGTGATTTTGAATTGTGTAATTACAAAGTTTGTCCAGCAGAGGGCGGTCCATTATTTAATGACCAGTAAGTGAGGTCTTACGCAGTCTGTTCAGTGCACTGATGTTTGGAATAAAGTTTGTCATAATGTAAGAAATCCTGCCTCCATTACAAACCTTTGTCGATAGTATTTGATAACCACATTCAGCCAATATTCAATAAATCAGATATCATAAATTTCCTTGCTCCCTAATATCGATCTCGGCATCGGCCCAAAAATCCCATATCAGTCGCGCCCTAGTTTCTCTAACAAGTGCACCTGTAATCCCTCTGCTGAATGTAATAATTCAGATAAAGCTCATTGTGATGTGAACTTCATTAAAGTCATTAGTGCAATTAGTGCCATCTTCCTCACCAGGCAGTCGCAGAGAGCCCACGTGTATGAGAGTGCAGTGACCCGAGGTGAGTCGCCGGACCCTGTGGCAGTCAAAGCGGTGAAGAGGTCCACCAGCTTCATCAACCCTCTGGCCTTCTTTAGGAAACCAGAGGCAGCGAAGGACAACTCGAGGATCTATTACATTTACAGTAACCCGCTGCCTGTGGGACTGAAGGAGGAAGAGGAGGAGGGAAGGACAAGAACAGCACTGAGGCCAGAGGAACAAACTGAGCTATCCATGCCGCTGTCCTTTCAGGAGTACGCTAACGATCCAAACAGTGGCATCATTCTGGACCCTCCGATTTTTTACATGCAGCTTTAGAGAGTGGGAGTGTGGGGCTGGGAGGAAGAAGCTGCCAGAGTGTCAAAATGTGACCTGAAGGGAGACACCGGAGTCGGGGAGGTCTGGTCTGAACCCTCCAATATGTATCACGAGTGATGTCACCACGTACGGTTACCTTTAAGACCCTGATCTACACTTTCCTAACTCATAATTCAACAGTAAGTTTGAAAGTGTGTAAGTTTTCTTAGCGTTGCTGCTCAGTTTATTTTCTGAGAGAGCAGACAATGTGATGCGAGAGCAAACTAGTTTATGTATCAGATACAGGACCACGCAACCGCACTTGATGCTATTTTGGCCGATAGAAAGGGTCGTTTTCTGCCCACAAAAGACAGATGCAGCCCCTTCTGACCACTGCTAGGGCCATGGAGCAATGTTTTTATTTATGGGCCCCAGTTTTGTTTGTATTAGAAGCAACATGAGCCAAATTTCTGCCACAGTTTCAGCTGCACTTGATTGCAAATGCAGGGGAGAACAAATCTACAAGCTTGCTAATGCAGATGTAAATTATGCAGGACTATAAACATTTTAAAAATTAGTTTGCAGATGGCTTAAAAGATACAAATACTGATATATATTTGTGAGACCTTACGGATAGCCACAATGCATTTTGGTGAGGAACACTAAACATGAACAGAACACTCAGCAGAGCACCTTTGATTTTAAATGTGCAAAATTTAAGCACAGGATTATAATACTACTTATAAAGAGGCCTTATAATCACGTATAAGTTTAATAGTGACATTGCTGATTTATTTTTAAATCATATTAGGGCAGAGTTTAACTACTGTACGTAATGATGTTGTTAGGCTTCATCTTTACAAACTACATACTGATTTTATAGATTTTCCTGTGAAAAAAGATGGTCCACATTTGGCTTTAAAAAGTCATTCCAAACCTCCAATGGACAACCTGAAAACTGCAAGTTGTCCGGGATGAGCATGAAGCCGCCATTTTCCATGAAAAGCTGATCATGTTGGAGACACGCAGTAATAAACAGGAAAGTTTTGTTTTTCTTGACATTTTTTTAATGATCATTAATAAAACTGATAAGATGACCTTTACAAAAGAAGCCGAGTGTGAGACACAGAGAGAGATGAGAAGAATACAAACGATTTTCACTCCAGATCAATCGATCAATCAAATGGGCAAAGTGATCAGACTGCAGTCAGTCCTCAGACGATCGGCTGCGTCTCTCTGATCAGCCACTCGAGGGCGTCCTTCCGGCCCTGCTTCTCCATCTCTGGTCCGACCACTTCCCGGCACTTCCTGTGGTACTCGTTCACCCAGTCCCGCTGCAGGAAAAAGAATGTGAAAAAGGCATCGAACCGTTGAGAAGCTGTGTTTAAGTGTCGTGCATACTGTAACGTGAAAAACAGGCACTGTTCTCAAACATTCAAATGTCAAATTTAAATGCTTAATACAGTTAATCTCTTTGTTGCATCATTTGTTGTTTTTGTTTTTGAAGTGTCTGTCACATTACTAATAAAAACATTTTGCAATGAATTTTGAATGAGGTTGAAATTCTCTTTTAAAATATGAAAAATCATCACACTGAAGGTTCTTTACCTCCCTCTGAGTGAGCAGCTCTGTGCTCATCATCTTCACTTGGATAGGAACCAGAGTGAGTGGTTCAAATGTCAGGCTTCCTCTGTTCCTGTAGTTGTACTGAACACACACACACACACACAGCAGAGGGACAAAAACATTACCAATAAGTTCACAGTAACAGTTTCTTTACACATCTGGATGTGAGCTGCATTCTTTAATCTACTCTTGAATTTCCACTGAGCTTTATTGTCAGTTGAAGAACCTACTTTGGGCTTAGCTGGTACAACAAGGACCACATTTTCAATGCGAATGCCAAAAGATCCATCTTCATAGTACCCAGGTTCTGGAAAACAGGAGGAAAGCTGAGGTGAAACTTTTGAACATACATTAATACAATGAAGACATGGGATTACAAACTTCCTGTTGTGCACAAACAGAGCGTTGCACAGTAATGTGAATGTAGCAGGTGCAAGCTGTAACTTCTGTGAGGAAGTATTCCGAGCTTAATTGCTTTATCATCATCAGAACCTGAAATAAGCATTTTTATGACCACTTGTTGGTGCACAATTGCAATTTCCTGACACTTCAGCTAAGACCCAGAGACCAAACAGCAGGTTTTCTGCAGTTTTCAAGACTGAAGAAGGCACATCAGGTCAGGAGCACAACAAAGCGTGCTGTTGGTTTTCTTTGACATTCGCAGAGTTTTGCGCCATGAATCCTTGCACCAGGCTCAGGCTGTTAATGCTAAGTACTACTGTGACGTTCTGAGGCGTCTAGGAGAAACTGTGACGTGCTGGCAGCTAGGCTCTCCAACATGCAAACACACTCCCTCTGACAGAACAAGTTTCTCCACTGCGATCACACAGTCGCACTCATCATCAAACTACTTGCTGGATTTGCTTTCATGTGACTTCTTCCTTTTTCCCAAAATGGGAGTTTGGTCTCTGAGTCATAGCCTTAGATCCAACTCACGGGCCCATTTTGAAAACTAAATGTTCTCAGCTGATGATGATGATCAAGCGATGAAACTTGGAATACTTGCTCATGAAAGTTACAGCTTACACCTACATGCACATGACTGGGCAGCCCTTTGTGCACAACAGGAACAGCCTCTAAAGTTTTAGATTGCACACCTCATATTTGTGTTATGGTTCTGCTAAAACTTCCACTTTTATGTTTCCAGCATGACGTGCAGCTAAACTGCCGGGACAATCACGTCAAGGCTTAAACGTGACAAGGGAAGCTGAAAAAAACTTCTCAGCACTCTACACTGTAAAAATGCTGTTTATGCTTTTATGATAGTCCACCACAGATCAGTTTATTGACAATTTACAGTACTATTTGAATAACATTAAGAAGTCCTGCAACAATATCCACAGGTTACATTTGAAGTCCCGCCCTCTGTCGTACCGTCACTGACGATCATGCCGGCCTCCAGAGGTTCATCAGCGAACGTCTTGTAGCTGATGCCACAGGGCCCCTCATGGACGTTGAGGAAGCAGCCAACGCCGTGGCCCGTACCGTGAAGGTAGTCCAGCCCAGAATCCCACAGAGCTGCACGGGCAAACGAATCCAGCAGGTGGCCTGGAGAGAGAACGGAGGGTTAGAGCATGACATCACACTTTGTTTCATTTAACACTTTGACAAAAGTCATTACTTGTTATTTTCCACGTTCTCAATGGCACAAAAGTATCTAAACCTCATTTAGATATTACATGTGTTTGTCTAAGTGTTAGCAATGTTACCCTGGTTGCTCCCTAGTTGAAGGAGTGGGGGCTGATCATCACCTGGCTGCCCGGATTATTAACTGCCTCACCAGCAGACCACAGTATGTGAGGCTGCAGCACTGGAGTCCTGCGCGGGACGGTGCCCTCCCATTTCCTGTTCACCCTGTTCACACCTGACCTCACAGTAACTGTCATCTACAGAAGTTCTCAGACGGTTAAGCCATTGTTGGGGGTGTATCAGAGGGAAATATAAAGAGGTCATCAGGGACTTTGTTGATTAGTGTGAGCGCAACCACCTTCACTTCAATGCCAGTAAAACAAAGGAGATGATCATTTACTTCAGTGTCCTACGCTACATAGGTGAACATCCAGGGACTGGACACTGAAACTGTTCAATCATACAAATTTCTGGGTGTCCACCTCAATGATTAACTCCGTGGTCCGACAACATGACATCAGCATTGATGAAAGCTCTACTAGGAAGGTGTAGGGCATTGCATTCGCACGGAAACGTTTAATGACCATATGGCGTGACAATCAATTATTTCATCTTGTGTAATGTGTCAAAATGCACAACAACCGACACTGCATTTAGGATGCCTCTCAATCTCACCACAGAAAGACTAGCATGTTCGATTTTCTGTTTACCTCCCACAACGGCTTGTCAGTAGTAGTAGTAGTCAGTGGCGAGCGTTTCCATGCCAGTGACATCACACCCATCACGAACCGCAAAGGATCACTGATCGGGAAGCAATGTGTAGTCTGTCATGTCTCTCGGCCACGACTAGGCAAGAGTTCATGACTCTATCATTGCCTAATCTGACACAGTGAACTGGTCAGACCATACTGATATCATGTACTGCATCAGTACTTTATCTTATCTCGTGCACTTTACCTGATCTTCGTTTTTAGACTTTTTAAAGTCTTTTTATCTCTTGTTTCTATCAATTTTTTTTTTTTTTTTTTTAAATTTTATAATTTTTATACTTTAAGTGTCTGAGTGTAAGTAAGTACATGCACAGCATATATATTTTTTTAAAGGTATGAATATGCTAGATCTTCAAAGGGCTGTTTTATTCTACTCTGCTTGTTGTAACAACTGAATTTCCCCACATGGATTAAATAAAATTTACCTGACCTTACATTAGTGCAAGGTGGAAAATAAATACACTAAAGCAGGAAGAAGGAAATGTTCACTGCTCATGTGATGAAGCGGAAGATGGTTTCTCCCCGATTTTAGAAAACACTCCTCAGATTTTACTACAGATATATCTTGCTGATGCGCATCCTGATCATGTTTATGAGAATGCTTTAAGTGAAGGTCAGGTTGTGTTTTATGCTGGCTTGCAGTTTAACAACCGCCCACAGTGTCTCTCAGCCGTAAAGATTGTTTGTGCCTGAATACTTCCAGTCCTTCCTTGAGATTGAGCTGATTTTTGACTAGATACCAGATCTGTTATCGATTTGCCAAAAGGATGTTTGCAGTATTCCTGAGTGATGACACATTTTCTGCTGACCTATTTTTTGAGACTAAGAATGAGAGATTGATATTCAACGAAAGACAAACTGTGTAACTGAATGAACTATTTGAGTCTTACTGCTTGTCTGCTGTGTGAACATGTTTTGACGTAAAAACGTTATGTTTCATAACTGCAATTACAACACATAATATGAACAGCAAAGGCAATGTAATAAGCGTTGTGTCAGAAAAGACGACAGCACCTTTCGTTCCATTGGGGAAAACAGCAGCACTAACAGCGATGTGTCCCTTCAGCACGTAGGTAAAGCATTCCTAGAGGAAAAATAAAATTAAACAAGGAGATTAGACTTATTTTTTGACAGTGAAAACCTACGAGTGAAGTGTTAAAAAAGTGAAAAATCCAAATTATTTTACTTTCTCAAAAGCAGATGGGCTCCCGAAGTGCATCGTGCGTGTGACGTCGGTGGTTCCATCACTGCCAAAGACAAAATATGCAAACGTTTGAATGTAATTCACAAAAATAGAAAAAAAAAAAAAAAGAAGACAAAAAAAAGGTTGCTATGATGTTTACAGACATGGGGGTGATGACTGTCTGAGACATTCAGTATAACTAAAAGCAATACTAGACATGGCAGGTTGGATTAAATGCAATCTATTTCTGTAATAATAAGAATTTTGTTGTATTACATGTATTGAGCTCCAGAGTCGATCAGGTAAACTTCATTCAAGGAGAGCGTTCTGTTGGTCTCAGGCAGGGGCCTAAAGGAAAAAGGGAGAAAAAGTCAACAAAAAGTCAAAAACTGCAAATACAGTCACAATGATATAAAAACACAAACAGCATGTTCCATTAGAAAACTGACCTGTAATGTATGATCGCTCCGTTCGGGCCAACGCTGGAAATTGTGGGGAAACTGAGGCCAACAAAATCTTTCTGTTGACTGAAAAAGACACAGTATGCTCACATTTTGATTAAACGATAACATGCGGCAAGGAAAAATACTATAAAAGGTTCTTTTATGTAAAAACCATAATTAAAAAGGGCTGCACACTTAGAGGATAAACACTTTAAGACTGAACAAAGCATCTTTGGTAGACATTTTGCTACTCTTCAATGTCCAGAAGAGGGCGATACAACTCCAGAATAGTCACAGAGTTCAATCAGCATCTTTTAAGATCAGCATGACAAGCATGGACGATAACATGAAGTAAAACTGGATGAGCTTGTCAACTAAATGCGGAAAACCAGTGAGGTTTGGAAAACACCAATGGCATGAAAAATACTTCACCTGCGAAATTCCTCAGCTTTATCAGCGGCGGAGATCTCTGTCACGTTGCCTTTTGGAATCTACAAAGCAGTCATCACAACGACCAATCATGAAGATGGAGTTAAAACAACACTGGCATAGTTTCCAGTTCAAGTGCATGCAGTGTTTCTAAGAAACCATCAAACATTTGTTTCCTAAATATAATGGACTTACAGTAAATGAAATTAATATGATCTCGGGGGTCAATTTTTTTTTAGATTACACATTAAAAATAGCTTAAGTCCATTCATTAATTAAAAAACGACTTAAACAGGCTTGTGTAATTATTTAGTGGGAACACTATGAATACAGACTGGAGGGCTCTGTTGTTTTCTTCAGCAAATCCAAAATAAAAATAATAAAAAATACCTCCTTTTCCAACCAAGCAAAGAGCTCACACAGAGCAACTGCATCCTTGACCTGTCGGAAACAAGTGCAGAAGATGTCAAACAATTTCTGTGACGGAAATAAGCTTATAAAGATGTCTCATGTTTGATAATTATCTCTAACTAATGATAACCCACTACAGAGTTAGGGTCGAAAGATTCTTACATGGGCCATTTTCATGCCTTGAATCTCAGTGGCGTTCTTCACAGCCTTAGCGAGGCAGAGTGGAGTGTAGGGGATTGGAGTCCTGTGGGTCTGAAGAAAGATTCAAGAGTAAAGAAGCTGATGTTACCCTAAAAAATGTGTAAGAAATCATTCCAGCAATGAACTTTGCCAACCATCAAGACAAAATCAAATGTTCGGAGCAGAACAGAAACAGTTTGTTCCTTAAAACAGATCATAGCTTGGAAGTAAAGCAGATTTATGGCAGGTGACTTTAACCGAGAACAAAAAAAAAGCGTGCATGGGACATGTGTCAAAAAGCAATCCATCAAACTTGATGATGCATAAAAAGTGCCAAGAACAATTACGTCTTCTTGGGGAAACGTGAACTAACCCGAAGCTTTGTAAAATGAAACTTGGCGATGTGTGTTACCACCGAGGATAGTCTATGTTTGAGGTTTGGCTCACTGGTAGATGGAGGTCCAGTGCCAGACAGTGCAAGACATTTTCTTCCTAAAATATGACCTGGTTTCACTAAAATTGCTGTTGTTTGCGACTTAGTAACATGTATTGTTAAGTTTGGTTTTCGAAACCTTGGTCGTATTTTTGCTTTAAGGACGGTTCACACCAAAGATTCGCAGCGAGACGACTTGAAACTCACAACTGCTTGCAACGAGCTGGGCTGTGATGTTCTAAAACCTGTCAGTTCACAAGAATGCAATCAGATGAGACTGTGTCTGTGACTTTGGTTTT
>JAQFJA010000020.1:16457339-16468868 GCA_029874485.1 Naso brachycentron
CAATTGATTGTCAAGTAATTTTGATTGCTTCATGCTAAATGTCAGTAATTTTCAATCATTTCTTTACTGCCCAGCACAAAAAACACCTATCATCATCATCACAAAGACACATATGGGCATTTTTCTGTTGTATTACTCATGGTCATTTTCACAGTAAAGGGGGCCTTCTCAGGAACTATTGCAACAGTAAACTCTCCATGAGGGCATGCCCTCCGTGCCCTCCCTTATGAGGGCATAAATGCCCGTCCTGTGCTATACTGTGTGAATCCTCTGTACAGACACTTCTCTGTTGGCCCCTGGGACAGAGGAAGGGACAGAAAATGAGACACACAGACACTCAACTCCAGCATTAGGTTACAGAGCAATTTTTCAGGTTTTCTAAAGATTTTCAATGCCCATAATTGTTCATTGTCATTCACTGAACACAGGCTGGGAACACAGCCTAGATGGATAGATCCTGGAAGCCTGAAGAAGCTGGGGTCTTTATCAGCTTACTGTGCATGCTGAACATACAGTCCCATACATTGAGATTATGTCACACGTGTATGTGGGAATATAGAGCCTACTTCCTCATAATGTAAAGATTATGCTGTATGCTGTGTGCAGCAATCCCTCTCTTGAGATGCAACATTAACTGTGATGAGTAACATTCCATAACATCACCTGCAGATACAGGACAACCTGCATGTTTTCACACTCGTCATAATGACCTCTGGTGTCTATTCAAAGTTTTGGTCACATGGTTTGTGGTTATACTGTTGTACCTTTCAATGATTTCCAGTATGAAAAGAGGTAGTGGAATTAATGTTAACTCACTTACTTCCTCAGATCATCTTTGTCATACTCATGTTTCAAGTGCTGTTATGTTAAAATGTAATGCAATTCCCCTTTTATTTCAAAGACAATATGAAAAAGAAGAAGAAGCTCATTTTTCTGCCTTACCTGACACCATGTAGCGGACTTGTTGGCACATTCCATCAGCTGTAGATCTGGGGGAGTCGGGGAAGATGGTGATTCTTGCTGTCTCCACCTTCAGGACATTTGCAACCCTCATACGGAACTCATACCTGGGTAAATTTAGATACCATCAAAGTATTCAAAAAACATCAAGGTTTGTAGAAATTTCCTTGCAACACTTAATGGTACAAAACACAAGCAAAATAAGTGCTTAGGCGTGAGGATTTAATGGATAACTGAAGTTTTTCTCAGTCCATGTATCATGAATTTTTGTCATTCATTTTAAAAAATGATCAAGGCACTTGAAGTTTATGTGAACAGTTTAGGGGGACCATCACTCAGTGATTTTTAACTCTCCAAATTAGCTGGAATCCAGTTACTTTTAAAAAGGGAAATTAGACTCATGCATTTGCAAACATGAACAGCACCTGTACTCACCAAAACATGAACCTGTTTCATGTAATTAGTCAGTCAGATGTTTGTTTTGTTGCTTGTGTGGCCAGAAACCAGAATCTCTAGTAATGTTGATGTTGTAGGGAGTCAGCATTGTTACAATTTCACTTTAAGTATCAAAATGTGCCATCAAACCACTAAACTGATTGAGGATTGTTATCAGTCATGTTTTGACATCAGAAGAAAGATTCTTCCTTGTTTTGTTTTTCTTTATCTATGAGTCATTGTGACATGTTCCAGATGTTTATTCACACAATCATACGAAACGAAAGTCTAAAAACACTAGTTGGAGTGAAACCCTTTCATCACTCTCTGTTTATCTTTAAAAATATAAATGAAAAGAGAGAAGTGAAAAGACATGGATGCTCGATAACTGTGTAACTCTTATACCTGTTTTTTTTGTTTGTTTTTTAACAGTTTACTAATAAATTAAACTTCTAAACTGAGAGCAAGGCACTTTCAAATTTCAGCAGGTTTTCTAGGTCACGGGACTTACTCAGAACATTCAGCACAGAAGTCTTTTTATTTAAAAATAAGTTTAAAGGCTCTGTTTTAGCAATAAAAACCTGAGTGAAGTTGCTTGGTCCTACAATATGCATTGACTTTAAAATGTAAAATTTGAAAAAAAAAAAAAAACAAGACTAAAGAGAAAAAGTCAGTGTCCAAAGAGTAGCAGTTAAGCGGATATTGTGATTTTAGTTTGGGCCCAGTTGTGTTCCCTTACAAATCATCTGTTTTTTTACATTTAAAAATTATGGATGCATGCAAACATGTCATGATAAATTTGAAAATAAAAGTATTGAACTACAATGCTTGTAGACAAAACTCCAGTTGGTGAAATATACATCTAGATACATAAAATCCATGACAGATTGTGATCAACAGTATGACAGAATCTACACTGCAATAATTCTAGGTGTCAACACCGGCCCAAATATAGAGCAAGTTCTTAAAACTGGAGTTCAGCCCAAAAGAATAAGTCTGATTTGTCGGTGACCTGAGAAATACTGCACACGTCTGCAAACATCTGTTTCTACACCCAGTTTATGAAGTCACAACGAACATTCAGTATTTACGAGAACAACATATTTGTTTTCTTCAGGGCAAAAAGTAAAAGTCTGCCAAGAGAAATAAAAGAAGCTTCTGATGAAAGGATATTAATTATGCAGTATTAAGAATATTTAGAGTTTTAGTAGCTGCACTCACCTATTGAAGTTAACCACATTGGGAAATGTCTGCTCTGCTGATGGGGACTCTGGGACGACGTCAGCACATGCAATTATGTTTTCGCCATTTTTCAGCACTAAAGACCTGGTCACAACTTCAAACACAGAAAAACATTAAGAACATGAACAGCTGTTTTTTTTGGTAATATTACATACATGTCTCTGGGTTTATAAGTCCTATCTACACACACACACACACACACACACACGTCATGTCAACGTAGTACCTGTCGCATCTCCGGTGAGCTGGATGATGCTGTCGGTGAGGACCTGCCTCCCCCTCATGGTCACTTCGCCCTGTCTTGTGGATACCTCACCAACCACACAGCTCAAAGGGTTCAGCAGTGAACAGCTGGAGCTCTGGAGGGGGAACAGAAAGAAGGAAATGCTTATAGACGCTTACGTCAAAGGCACAATTTGGCCACAATAAGTGGGACTGCTAAACAAGTTATCTGACATTTTATGATTGTATTTTAGAAATTAGAAAATGAAACTAATATGTGATAGACTTCCTTCTCTGCATTGCTTAAAACTATTAACTGATTAGCATTAACTGATTAAAGGACCTAGAACCAAGTGCTACAGACTGCAGTGTAAACCTGTTTTTCTGCCTTCCTCAAGGTGATAAAGAACTGTCATCAAGGGCTAGGTTTTACCTTGCATGCATCAAATTCAGCCACATTTACACGGCCTCAAACATAAAGCTATGGGCTTGTGTCGAAGTCACTGTAGTTCTGACTAATCAGTGTCTTGTGAAGAGTTACTAGCAGCCACAGGTGTGGTTTAGGTGTGATGACTTGCAAGCATTTGAAAACAACAACGGCAACTCCTAATGACATTAGCATTGATGTGGTTGAGGCATCAGTTATATCACACCTGGGCAGAATTAATTGAAAAAAGAGCAAAGAATGTCATAGCAGGTTTTTCTTGATGTGCTCATTCTTCTCTTGACAAGGTGTGGCAGTTTAAGTCATTGATTGTATCGGTTGAAGTAACTCTTTAAACTGAGATTTTTGTTTCCAAACAGTTTTCAAAACAGCTTCCCGGATGGTTCCATGTAACAAACCATTGGGTGCATCAGCTTATTAAATACCTGCAAATATGCTAGAAATTAAGAATATGATTAAGATGTTCCTTTATTAGTCCCACAGTGGGGGAAATTTACAGTATTACAGCAGCAAAAGAGGAGCAGCAAATGCCCTAAAAGGTGCAGAATAATGAAGAAGAGGAGCAGCAATGAAAATCTCGTCTCACCATTGATATCATGTTGGAGGGATTGAATGTGCCTCCAGTATTGTTGCACTGGCTGTTGGCGCCCATGCGGTTGATGAACAAAGATGCCTCAGTTGTCTATAGGGACAATAAAATACAAGGGCTTGATTGAAAAATATTTATGTTAGAGTTGATTGTTGAATTTGGATTTCAACTTCTGTCACCAAATGTTTTATAAGTGAAGATTCTACCAGGAGATCTCCTGAAAGCAACCTATCTAAATTGTGTATGTGCACAGTGAATGACCCTTTACTCACTCTGACTGTGACTGAAGATTGAAGGGAAACCAACAGTGTCATATCACTGCTACTTCCATCAGGAAACATCTGCTGGAACTACAGAAAGAGAAAAAGAGAGATAGAAAATCGTGTTTTTAGTAAATAGTTAAACGAGAACTGGATGCTTGTAAGCTGATGCTGGAAATATAAAAGAAGCAAAAATTGACACCACTGGAGATTTAGGAATATTGCATGCACTTACAATTGTAACTTATTGTTAAGCATGCTTAAACTCGTTGTGTGCGTCCAATAGCTATGACTGCTGTTTTCTTCTTGATAAAACAGCCTCTCTGGAGATATTGCAAACTCTTATCCATAGATGCAGTGCAGAGCTCAGTGTGGGGCCTCTGCAGCGTGGCTGACAGAGGCAGCTGTTCCCTCTGAGCTTCCAAGTTCAGGGGGCCTGTAGGTTCCACTAACCATAGCAGAGGGATGTTAAGCTAATGGTATCGCCCCTGCCTCCCATATCTGCTTGTTGCAACCGACCGCAGGCATAATGAATGCACTGTCTGCCTGTCCAGAGCAGTAGAAATACTCTGTCATGTTTTTGTGGCAGCTTGGCTCCTGATCAGTTAGCTAGAAAGGAAACCTTGTATGCGTTCTGTGGCAAAGAAAACCATCTGATTCTGATTCTCACAATTGTTCCATGTGGAAATCTCAAAACTTTGGTTTTGCTGAGGAGCTACATGGTTTTCAGAGAGTAGAGGATATACTGTCCATTTCACAGTGTCAATTTCAAAATGTGTTGTTGTCAAGAAAGACAGCGGCAAATTTTCTTATCCTTATACGGAGAATCAGATGAATAACGGTGAATAGATTTAAACAGTGTATCCTGTTTCAGTTCAGGTCATGCACAAAGGCTTCTGAATCTTTACCACATGTTCCTAAACCCGCTGAAAAAGCATTGATTTAGAGCTTTGTAAGCAGATACATAAATTCTGCTATTTTTTCTGTCTTATACATTTATGATTAAAACTGCACCTTGTTTTTTTCTCATGTCAGTCAAATATGTGTTGACTTTTTGTACCATGGGAAAGTCAACCTGACAATAACCAATAAAAATGGGCTGCTGGTCTAAGATTACTCTAATTGTTGGTGAGAGCCACCCAAAGATAAATGCAATCTTTGAAAGGTGATGCAGGATGTGAATAAAGCTGGAACTCAATCAATTTTACACATCAAAGATTGTTTTAGGGGTTGTGAAGACAACAACTGCATGAACTCATCAGAGCTTTGTCCCAAACTCCTCATCTTTGCTTGTGGCTCGAGGCTACATTTGCAGCTTCACACCCCTATCTCTGACAAAGCTACTGGGAATTGTGTTGCATTTTAACAATTTAAACACCAGGTTTTGTCAAAAAAAAAAAAAAGAAAGAAAGAAAACAGACAACAGCTCTGGCTCCACTGCATCAATTTTGATCATTTTTAAGCTGTATATCATGAGTTTGACAATGATTTAATTGTGGTAAATTCAAATATAACAGCTACTGATTCATTTGCTATTAATGCAACAAATTCATTTACTGTGTAATAATATTTAATTTTTTTTAGGCCTCATTAGCTAGGCTTACACTTTAAAAGTAACATTTTAATGTTAGATGTTTGTGAGACAAAATCTTAATGCAGGTTGAATGTAATTTATACATACAATTTACGTATAGCATATAATATAAAGTTGTGGAGAAGGCTTTGGCTTCTCTTGGTTCTTACCAGTCTAATTGTTCCTGTCACTGAACCATTGAAAACTGCCTTAGCAACAGTCCATTGTCCGCCTGTGTTCATGTCAGCCAAGATGTCAGCACACCGTATTCTGTAGGGAAAACACACACGCACAAAAGCACACACAAACACAAACAAGATAATTAAAAAACATCCAAACCCCACAGCATTAACCTTCAGAAAGTTTTCCTTGACAATATTTTGCTGAGTCATTCTCAGTGAATAGGGCAGATTATTTGTGTGTTGTAATACAAAACATGATAAGGCAATGTGTCGCCATCTATGACATCCTACACCTGTTATTGCCCTCAATAGACTGGCCAAGGCTGGGCTGCTGAGGGTGATGAAGATTAAATGTCTACCCATGCTGCAAAGGCATAGGTGTTTTCAGACCACAGGAACTATTTCATAGTTCTACAAACAATATTCTAAGAATCTCCCATTTTATTGCATCCTCGCCGCAGGAATTGTAAATTATTATAGTCCTTAGAACTTTGTTTTGTGGAACTTTTTAAGCTCAAACCCCAGAGGAGGTACTTTTGCAGCACATGAGGAACTATAGTGACGTGAGTGTACTTTGATTGGTCAAACTCAGGAGCACACGCCAGCAACAACCATTTTAAAAAACCTAACACGTATTAAAGCTGTAGTTGGTAACTTTGGGGGGAACATGAATAACTTTTTGTGTCCTATTTGGAAAAAAAAAGTCATAATACACATAGACAGCTATTAGTAAGTGATGTGGTCTGAGAATATCGCAAGATCTCTGGTTTATATACCACTTTATTCAGGAGTCTAAAAAATCTGTTATCTTTGCCCAGTGAGTGCTACTCTCTAACCAGGACTGTTCCTATTGGCTGCCCTATGCTGCACTTCTTAGCAACAGGTGGAGTCAGCACAAGCTGATTGGCTGTTGAAGCAAGTGACGTGCGTTACGCTCTAAAGCTCACCTCTGTCAACAGTGCATGCAAGAGACACCATCAGCCTGCTTGATATATATATATATATATTGCATTTATATTGTATGTTTATATTGTATTTTGTATTTCTCTGAGATTTAAGGTTTAGCACAAGATTCACAGCGCGGTAACGCAGTGGCTTTCATTTGTTGTTGTTATTATAGTAAATTGCCCAAAAATTCCGTCGAAAGTCAAGTAGAAGTGACGTTAGTATACCAACTGCCAGCCAATTTACGTTGCTTACGTAGGAAGTTCTGACTGGTGGTGTGAATGCCAACAGAAAGAAGCTCTCGCAGGTGTATAGTTCCCCAGGCAGTCCACAGTGGACAGTTCTCAAAAAGTTTCTAGAACTGTTTGGCTAACACTTACTTCTGCTTGGACTACTTCTCTTCTTCTTCTTCTTTTCTTTTGTTTCTTTTTTTAATATACCATAAATACAATGGACTCAGTTTCAACATTATAGATTTTCCGGTGCTGACTATTTGTTCTTCAGAAATAGGAATCTTTATAAATATATCTCTTCCCTTTTTCTTTTCACTATAATAAATACAAAGATAATTACACAAAGGTTCTGACCTTGATCCGTTGGAGTGGTGAACCACCACAGACCTTCCCACTATGCTGAATGGTCCAGTTAAAGGCATGTTAGGGTCCATGTATACAGCCTGAAGCTCGCTGAGGTTATTCAGCATCCCAAACTTCCCGCTGATGTCTCCAACCTCATACTGATCCACGGTGCCGACTCCAGGTTCAGGGCTGTTTGATGCGTTGAAGGCTAAAGGGTTGAAGTGGCCCAGGATGTTTGCATTGGAGCATGGCTCCTCACTGCCAGGTATGATGGGCAGCATGTGAACATGGTAACCTCCAGCTACAGAGTTAAGACCTATCAAGGACACGTTTATAGTTGTGGGGCCTTGTGGGACAGCCTGGGAGAAGTGCACCTGGCCACTCGACAACCCAGGGCCAAACCAGCTACCTAAGCTAGCTTTGGGGACCCGCACTAGCGTGATGTTGGCACAAGCAATCCTTGGCCCTCCTCTGTCTTGTTGATGGATGACCACAGAGCGACCGATAATGCCTGACCTGGACAACCAGGAAGTGACATCAGTAAAAAAGTTTTTTGCTTCCACTCCTCCCACTGTGGGTCCAAGGTTGATGGGGCGGAGTTTTCTGGCAAGGTCTCCCACCTCACAGGATAAGGGACTGGATGGGCCACAGTGCAGGGCATAGCTGCTGTCTGTTGTGTTAACGCTAAAGGGGTTCCAGTGTCCTCCCGTTGTGCTGCAGCGTCTTTCATCATCATCCCTCTCAGAGCTTATAGGGTACAAGTGAGCATGCCAATTGTGGTTTTTGGTTGGTGTCATTGAGGAATTTCCATAAGACAAATCCAGGAAGATGGACACGTCAGACAGAGGGTTGTTTTTCAGCTGTGTGAACCAGATCTCACCAACCACAATGCTCTGAAATCTGGCTCTGGCTACGATCACTTCACCAGGATAGCCGATGCTGGCACAAACATATCTAGCACCATCTGTTAGGTGAATTACAATAGAGCGACCTACAATGCTATTTGGTCCAAACAGAGGAAGATTGAAGTCTATAAACACCACGTCTACCTCATTTCTACCTGCAAGTGACATGTGCTTGTTGCTGAGGTCGCCCATCTCATACCTGTCGTGTGTTGAACCAGGACCTTCTGGGTATGTTGGGTCATTGGTGTTGACTCTGAATGGATTCCAATGGCCACCCACGTTATCATTTGAACACATGCTTGATTGAGGCGACCTCAGTGAGGGGACAGGAAAAAGGTGGACATGGTACGGGCCAACTCTGCTCTGTAAGTCTGTCAAGTTCACCCTCACCTCTGTCACATCAAACGGGGAAGCCTGACGGAAGCTGAAGTACCCTTTGATTCCTTTCATATTCATGACAGCACTGACCTGTTTCTCTGGCATGGAGTAAATCTTAGCACACTTGTAACTCGACCCCATGCGAATGAGAAGAAAGCCATTGTCCATGTTGAAGCTGCTCAAGTCTAGCCGGGATTTTTCAGGCTTTACAGGAGTTCCGACCTTTACAACACCCAGACTGGTCAAAGCTGAGGAATTTAAGCTTCCTAGAAGATCATCACAGCTTGCAGCAGAGTTCATCGATACATAGAGAGTGATGTTGGTTTGTGAGGCATTGACCTGACCAATTGTAACTAAGTCTGCAAGCAATCTGGGATAGGTATTTCCTGTGTTAAGGCGGATGTAAATGTTACCTGCGATGGGGCCGGTAAACCTAGCCTGAAGAGTCAAGAGTGTTTGACGTCGACTTACGACCGTGCAAACTCTAGTGCCATTACAGGTATACAATGTCAGCGAGAAGTCATCCAAGTTTGAGCTTTGTTCGAAGAGACCTGACACATTGACAGTGAAATTTGAGGCCTGATCAGCAGAGGAGGAGAACACACTGGAGCCAATATTTGCCTCAGAGCAGGGCTGAGCATATTGGCCGTACTTGACGGGGAACTCGCTAAGGGAAAAGTTAAGTGAACCACAGGAACCAGTGCCAGTCACGTTGAAAGTGGCCATCTGGGAGGTGGAGTTAAACCACACCTGTCCTGTGACTCCTCCCATGTTCAGAGGTGCCAGAAACTGAACACAGGAAACAGAATCTGAAAAGAACGAGGGCAACATGGGTTTGAGGGCTCAGACAATTGACATACATGAATTAAAAATCTATTCACTTCAATTTTGTGCTCCATTAATATGACATGTGGACATGATGCTGATCTGCTGAACACGCTGAAAAACTTAGAGAGCTGTGACAGGTTGGCACAACACAACATTGCACAAAATCACTTGACTAAGTAAAGTTTAAACAACCTATAATTACCAACTTCAATTCTTTAGTGAGGCAAGACACAGTATATACAGTGGCAGTTTGTTTAAAGACACACATTTCTGTAAAAGTACTAAACAGTAAGATACCACTCAGAAAATAACTTAGAAAGGTTGTATGCACCTTTGAGTTTCTACTTTCTCTGATGTTATATATGGATACCTTAATTTCTTTTTTGTTATTTAGCTTTCTTAATGTGACAAGTCCTGGTCTAAACTCATTGTGTTGAGCTCTAATTGGATTTTCATTTGACTTCTATTGAATAAATTATCAGGATAATAAAACGTATGTGTACAGTGCTTCTAAAAAGCAAACAGTTCAACTTCTCATTGATGTGTAATGTGAACTTCATTTGTTCTAAGCCTTGTTTATAGTAGGCCATATCACCTTCAGTTAGTCAAACAGAAATCATTAATATTCATAAAAATTCATAATGATATTTTCACTTTTGGCTATGGAATAATGAAGAACTCAAAACTTTGGGGAAAATAATGTTTAGTACAGACAGTTTTGACTCCACATTCTTGAGAGTAAAGCATTTATTCCTTCAACTTTTGTAATAAAACTGATTAGTCACAGGATATAAATCATCAAAAACATACTATTGAAGTAAACCTGCTTTGGATTAAGGTCTTTTTTTTTTCTTTGCAACAAAAAATCCTGAATATTCCTGAATTTAAATTTCAGACAGCCTGCTGACGCTTAGTCCTCCTCACTGGGTTATCACTCTGGTGTGATGAATCCATCCGACAAAATATCTGAGTGCCAGTCCAAGACAAAATAGATGCTACAGATCGCCTCCCATGTTAAATCAGCAACTTGTGCATGCTCGGGACTTACTGTATAGTTAGAGAGTGGCCTACTTCCCAAAATCACATGTCTCTAATTCTATGGTTAAAACAGTTTCAAGCCTTTCCACGACACAGTGGGACTCACAGAGGGAGATGCAACCTACAAAGTTAGTCATCAGTTAAACTGAGTTACTCATGTAACTATTGCACAGTGGGTCCAAAATAGGTTACACAGTGCAAAAAGAGATTTTAGTCAAACCAAGCATTCTGATAAAGTGTAACTGGATAACTGAGAGTTTGTCTGTTTTTCTTCCAACTGGGTAATAAAATATCAAGGGGAAACAAACAAATGAGTGATATGATCAGCTGTTGGAAGAAGAAGAGCAGACTCTCTGTCCTGTATGGCGCATAGCTGGCATTGACATTGGACTGCTGAACACATGAATTATTACATAAGTCTATTTGTAACTTAAAGCAAAAGGAAAAGATAACAAATACTCACCCAGTAAAGAAAACAGCAAAACAGCTGTCAGAAGGCACATGTTGGCAGATATGTGCAAAACAACCAGACAGTTTGTCAATTTGGAATCACAGGTCAGTCTGGGTTTAAAAAAAATCAACTGAAGTCATGTAACTGTTTCTGAATCAGCAGCTAAAGACAGAGACTCAGACAAAAGAAGTTCAGCAGAAAGATGGAGCGTGTCATGAATGTCTCACGAGGGACCGGTTTTTGAAAATATGCAGCCTCCCTTGTGCTTCTGTTTTTCAACTGTCTGTGCCAGCCTGTGATTGGTTAACAGGGTGGAGGCAGGGGAGGGAAGAAGAGTGTGTGGCAGCCGGGATGGTGAGAAGAGATAGGTGGCCAGTCCCTGCTGTTTACAGCTTTACAGAAAATACAGGCATAAATAAAGCACCTGTTTATTTGAATGTTTATGTAGTCGGTGAATTAGGTCAGTGAGTTTAAAATGAGAAGGAAATAGTACTTGTT
>JAQFJA010000020.1:16538770-16549512 GCA_029874485.1 Naso brachycentron
AAGTCTGTATGGGGATGGGGTGTGACAGAAGAATGAATCAAGACATTGAACTTTTACCCGGGAGATTAGAAGTTGAGTTCTGTGTGAAACCATATGTCAATGGGTTTTTTTTAGTTTTCAGTCAATTTGTCAGATTTAGCCACCAAATCTACTTGGTTTGATTTATGAAACCACTAACATGGCTGCAAAAAGTATTCTGCCTTAAAGTTGCAGTGGATAACTTCTGCAAACAAGCTAACATGAGCTGTAGCGTGAGATTTGTTGGGAGGCAAATCCGCTGCAGCCGTTTGCGCCGGCTCACACTTTATTTCATTTGCTGTCACTCTCTCTTTTAAGTCCAGTTTGAACTGAGACCAAATGGTTGCAGGGAAAGTTGCAGCAGAATAAACTGTTCTGTCTCAGCTGGAGCTCGAGCCGACTGACGGTGTGGCTCGCAGACTCTCTGTTGTTGTCAGAGGTGAGTCAGAGCACGGTGAGCTAATCAGCTCAAACCGACGTCACCTGTTGCTAAGAAGCGCAGCGTAGACCAGCGAAGTAGGACAGAGAGTACAGAGAGCATCACTGATTTTTCATTTCTCCATGAAACCTTCATCCCGGTGTCAAAGAAAATATCATCGTGAAAACAGGGCTTATTGGAGACCAATTTAGCAGTGAATGGTGTCATTTTTCAACCGCTATTACACTGTTAAATCAGGTGGTACATGACAATGACGAAGTTAAGCCAAAAAACTGTCTAGTTTTAGTTTAAATAAATAATATCAGCTATGTGATACCAAACTTGAAAGGCTTGTTTTTAGGCCATCTCTTATTCTTTAAAAAGATAGTTTAGTCCTGGATGCTGTCGCTGTGTTCCTTGAATATTTGAATTTGAACAGTAGTCAAGTCTTAACACAGTGGTTTGGCTCTACAGGAACAAGTACGTCAAGGTTGTGAAGGAAAACCCTTGAAAATATCACATGCCACATTCGTTCATTCATCTACTGGACTGGACTTCTTCCATTTCTGTTTGTTTGGTTTGAGTACGACTCTTCTGCTCACTGAGCTGTGTGTGTCACTCACTAATCTCAAACATCTTTTAAAGTGGCATTTGAACTGTGTGAGTAGCTTAGCAGCATGCGCAGACCAAAGCACCTCACCGAGCCCCCGTTTCCCATCATATGGAGTTAAGAGCAAAGAGGCTAAAGGGGAGGAAGAGTCACTTCAGGCTGAGTTACTCCTAAATTTTTTAACCTCCTGCGGTCAGATGACCACTGGGTTTAAAAAGCAGCAGGATGCCTTTCTTAAACTCTTTCTTGCTCTGTCTCTCATTTCTCTGCTCTTCAAGCCAAAACACCATCTGGTAGAGCTCCCATAAGCTCCACCTCTCCCTAAGACACCACCAGCTTATCTTTTGCTACTACAACAGCAGTAGTGTTCGAAGGGATCCTAGAAAATGAAGTTATTCTCTCTTTTGTCCATCTCCTCCTCTGCCTCCCTCTGTGAATTTGCCTGCAGATGTGCAAGTCTCGACAGAGCTGTGAAGGAAGTGAGATGGCTCACTCCTCAGCTGATTTAATGCTACAATAAGCTCTCTCAAAAAAAAAAGTCTCAGTGTTTGTTTATCATTCACCTAGACAGGCAAGATAGAAGGAGATGAGTCATGCAGCTCTCTTTTCATGCATATGCTGTTCAACTCTGTTTGGGAAAATGGACAACGTCGGTCTTGCGCAGTCATCTGCGACCCGCGATGCCACTTCTTGAAGCGTGGTAAAGATAATGAATGCTGAATTCAGTCGTGGCAGAGAGAGATGACTGCATGATGACCAATGTTGTCCATTTTCTCAGACAGTGCTGGCATGCAATTTTCAATTACCAAAAACAGAAATACCCAAAAAGTTATTAACTTCAATCTGTCTGCATAATCACCAAAAGCACGTGCATGAAATAAGAGCTGTATAACTCATCTCCTTCTACCTTAGGCTACTTTAACAATCACACAAGCACTTGCCTAAGTTGCCCAGTGTAATTGGTCAATCAAGAAGTCTTTATTTTTGCGCCCTGAAGAAAAACAGTGTTTTCTAGCTTGGATTGCATTGTGCTTTTTTGTCAGATTCCTCCTCAATATGTCTTGCATAAGAGACTTTGCATTGTTTTCATATATATCCTTTTACTTTTAATGGTTGTGTCTCATGGCATGACAACAAAGCACCGAGAGGGTTGGTCACACACTTGTTCCTTTTACTGTAAATTCCTTTATCTTGCAAAATGCTTGTTGTCCTGCCAGCTGACCTCAGAATGAACAGTTGGAGTAACTGGAGGTTCAAACAAAACTGCTCCTGTCCTCTTAGTGAACTTTGTTGGGTGGTTGATGTGTCCATGGGACCTGACTAATGCCTGCGTGCAGCTGTGACACAACGTGTTTTTGGAACAAGACTCTGCAGTCAGGATGGAAGGAGCTTTACCAGTAACAGGGTTGTTCTTTTCTTGTTTGATGAGCAGATGCAAAAAAATCGATGGGGATATTTGTTCAATGCATTTTGAAGTAATGTGTTAGTTTTGTTGGCTCATTTAGGTAACTAACGCAACAGGAAGATGCTTTTGGATGTCAAAGAAAGTCGGCCATTTATCTTAAAATACCTGTGGGAGGAGGGAGAAGTGTGTTCATCATTGAAGGCTTTGTAGTCAGTGTGGCAGTTGTTGCTGAAGGAGTACAGCACCAAAAAAAAAAGTAATTCATAAAAATGGGCATTCTGAAACTCCTTTTGCATTTTTACCTGTCTAAGCAAATCTGATTTGCATCCAGATAGCTGTATTATTTGCATTGTCATAAATGCTCGGTTAAAATCCTGATACATTTTGTTCCTTTTTACTAAATTTCTTTCTTTGTGCTGTGTATTACTTTGAAGTATCGACAAAAGTCTTCAACTTGACTCCCTTTGCTTTCAAATGACATAATGTGTGTTCTAACGTGTCCACTTGTCTGTTCTCTCGTCCTCAGGTGAGAGTGAGAGCAGCAGCCATAGAGCGAACAAGTGAGGTTAAGCAGGCATGAGCACGGACGGCCATCAGGGGGTGGTGACGACTCCTCCCCCGCCCAGTGGAGGGACGAAGGAGCGCTACTTTGACCGCATCAACGTCAACGATCCGGAGTACATCAGGGCTAGGAACATGTCACCTGACCTCCGACAGGACTTCAATGTTCTGGAGCAGAAGAAACGCGTCACACAGATATTACAGAGTCCAGTAAGTCATGACAGGGCAGAATCTCACTGAACATGATAGCATGACACATTTCTTTTGGTCTTTCACAGACTGAGATAGTGGAGAGCTCTCATTGTTGGTTTTAAATTAGGATAATGCATGCACTCGCATCGTGAAGGCAGTAGAGGAGAACAAGATCTATAATTGACAGTTTGTAAGCTACTAAAGTGGTTGATGACGAAGACAGAAATGTGATACATCATAAGCCACCATTTACCTTTGATGTTACACAAAGCAAACAGGGTGAACGAGATGGGAAATGGTGTTTACATGACAATTTAGATGCATATCCTACTCATGAAATACAGACCTCTGTTAGGTAAAAGAAAACAGGTCAGAAAGGTGCTTTCTCATCTCTCAGAAATCCTGAAAGGATGTTGGGACTGATAGCTGAGTGCCCTCTGAAGAACATGCTGATCATAAACACAGCACTTTTCTCTGACGTCCCACAGAGAAGTTGAACAGAATTTTGCAGCAGGAGAAAAGTTATTGGCTGCTCAGTTGAGCAACGATTAGCAAAGTCACCTAACAGCATGAAGGTCACGTTAGTCTAACTTTTGCCAAAGAAAACAGCAGTTAAATTGTCAAAATCACGGAGGAGGCAGTGGAGAAGTTGCTGCAAGCAAAGACCTTTTCACCTCTCTGACAAATACTTTGGCAATCACTTCCTGTTTTCTCTTTCTGTCCGTTATTATTCCACAATTGAGAGATTTCTGCAGAAGTTACAGCAATAATTTCATCACATGTGCTCAGGTGTCGGCATTTGTAGTGGTGTTGTAATGTTGGCCATGGGATCACAGCAGTTAGCCGCCTGTTATAATCCTAGTCAGGCCACCAAGTGACACGCGTGTCACTTGGTGTCACTTGGTGTCACTTGCTCTCCAAGTGCTCTCCGGGCCAGAGGCTCTCATGTTGGGTCAGGTTTTGCCGAAGTAAACAACTCTTTGAGCACAGGGCATATTTCCGTCAACAGGCATAATATTGTTGTTTGATTTTATCTCCCTGGTGGCCCTGATTCTTAAAGTTATTGTTGCTCTACCAGCCAGACTTGACTGAAGCCCAGTTAGAGATCTGAGCCCCTTTTGGACCACATGTACTAATTGTTTAGGCAGTCATGGTGCTGTAAAGGCAAAGTGTTGGGATATCGTATCTTTGGTTTGTGGTTGGCTGCAAATGCTGCAAAGTTCAGAATGCAGTACAAAGATTGTGATTATAACAGGGAGCAGTCCAAAGAAAGCACGAGTTTGAACATATAGCTGTGAGTTCACAGAGAAACACATTACAGATTTATTGAATATCTGCCGACTTCATGGCTCTGGTTGACTCTGAATGCATTTGCATCTGTGCAGAAAATCAACACCTTACTCTGGTAATAGTGGTCCACCCAGCTCATATAGTCACAGATAAAGTCAAGCTCATGAGCTCATGTAAAGACAACACAGCGTTGCCATTCATATTGTGAACTTTAAGCAGTTTCGTCACTTTTGTGAAGATTTACAATAAGCCCTCTGCCTCTCGGTTCAGCCTATTAGGAACAACTTAATACTGTTGACTCAAGGCTGGCCTGACTGAAGTGCTCCCAACTGTTTACACTGTGGTCTTACATTTGGAGAGGCAACGTGTGTTTGCATGTGTCTGTGTGCATTTGTACTTCGAAGGTCTCAGAGTCGATAGGGACAAATTTATGGTTTCGGTTTAAGTCAGATACAGGATGTGATTGAGTGTTGCTTGGATAACGACTGTCGTGAATAAATTGTTCCTCACAAGTGGAGTTAAAGAAGCCTGAAAGTGTATGTGATTTATATTGGGTAATGGCTGCTGTGGTTTGGCCTGTTCATTTTAGGCTTTTAATGTGATCCGCATTCTGCAGATGCCCAGTGTGGTTTTTTTGGCACGCTGCATTTTGTACCAGATGTCTGGAAGGGTTGCAGCTCGATGCTGCTGATGCAGGTTTCCACTTGATACTTAGTGTGTGTTTGTGTGTGTGTGTGTGTGTGTGTGAATGTGCCTGTGGACGTGATGGAGTACAACAAGTGCAGTTGGGGGCCAGCAAAGGGTGAGTACGTTTGATGCTGCTCTAAGTCACCTGCAGGGCAACGTTGGTGCATCACTGAGTCTCTGGGGCTGACCATCACTTAGTATGTTTACATGATGTTGGAAAAGGTAGATTTATTGTTTAAGTTGGACTAAAACTGGACTTTAACGATACATGTTAACTTGTTAGTCTGACAGAAATCCCACTAGGTCAAAGTTCTCGAAGTCAGACTGACATACCTAGATAATGCAGTTGATTGGTTTACCCTCGCATGTAAATGTCCCAGTTGGCCCTGACCTGGTCAAGGCCTTTTGCCCATGACCCAGAGTGGCATAAATTCGTAGAGGAAAGCCAGGAAGTAACAGGAAGAAGCTATCAACATGGCAAGTGCAAGAGGGAGAACCACGCATTTCTGGACAGATGAGGAGACAAAATCTACATTGTGTCAGCTAAAGGAGTTAAATATATTGAAGTGGAGGATGGAATGAAAACGAGCTTACCCCTTGCTAACTTATTGGTCACTTGTTTGGTTTGTGACATAATAGGTCAAAAAGAACCAGCTGAAAGGGAGCGTATTGGATTCGGCACCTACCCTACCGGAGTCGGTCATCCATCCATCAATAAATGACTGTGCATGTAAACGCATGACTGGTATTTTTTGCAGGGTGTCTGTCTCTGTCTGCCTCCAGCTATTCACTGTGGTTTTAATTAATGTTAGAGGCAGTCAGTGAGACAGAGAACTGTCTGTTTGGCTTTTGAGCTTCCTGAGTCAGTAGTGCCACAAGCAGAACACCACATTGGACAGCATCAGGGCAATGTAAAGCAAAACGGTGCCAGCTGCAGTGGGTTAAGATATTTTAAAAAAAGGTATTTATGCCTTTCACATCGCTTTGAAAGTGTCAGTGGCTGGCAGGTTTTTCTTGTTTGTCATTTTGTGATGTTTCTGTTTGAGAAAACACGCTCTTGACTAGTTATTACTTGTTACTTGCACTTGAAAACACATTGGTTGTGCCAACCAACCCGCTAACTAACTAGTTTTTCTAGTCTTTGATGTATGTTTTTTTTAATAGCTGTGCTCTAGTTCTGGTTTCTGTTCTATTTATTGGTTGATCTTGAATCTACAGGCATGATGATTATCAGGGTAAATTACAATATATTGAACTAAAGCGAGAGTTTACTTGAGGGAAAACAATAATATTTTATTTAAGACACTTTAGCCAATCAAATTAAATGATAATGAGTAATGTGAAAGATATTGCTGACAGTGATAAACCCACAGAGAATTGTCACTCGACACTGCTGTTGGTTAGAGCACCTTCCAGCTCACTGTTCTGTTTCTACAGCCAGTAACTAAACATTTCTGGTTCAGTCACACTGTTGTCCTCAACCAGATGACAGCACATTACCTGCTCAACACCAACAGCACTAGGTGGTGAACATAGTGGAGCATTTAGCCAGGTATTTTCCTCAGGAGGTGGTCGAGAGCAAAAAGCTAAAAGAGCCTTAATATTAAACTCTGATTCATCAGGTGCTCAAAAACACTGTTAATGCACACACCAGCTAAAACCCTATTAATACGGCTTTAAGTACATTCCTTAACCGATCTTTTTAGTTTTATGGCATTTTCTTTTGAATGCTTTCAGATTTTTTGACAAGTACAAACTTTTTATTACACAAGTGCACGAGTGATACATGAGATTTCACCACCCAGACGTCAGATGTTACCCACTGGTGTTTTACACTTGCGGTCATGCAATGTTATGAACTGTATATTAACTGCTTGATGTGGTTTTGAGCATGAGCCAAGCGGCTCTCTGTCAGCAGATAACAGGTGGCTCCCTGCAGGCCACTCAGTGTTTCCAGCCTTTACACCAGGACAGCCGGCCTCTCAGCGCCGCTTTACTCATATTAAACAACAACAATAACAGTAACAAATGTGTGTCACCAGCTGGACATGAACACATGTGCCGGTCTTCCTCTCTCTGTCTCTTATTATCTCCATTTCTTTCTCCATCTTTCTTTCTCTGTTGCTTTGTCTCATGTCGAGCTACAGCAATAATAACCAGCTGTGTTTGCACACATGTACGGCCCCTCTCTCCGTCCTCCTCCCTCTCTCTCTCTCTCTTTCTGCTTTCATTCCAGTGTTATGGGCCTAGTGGCGGCTCCAGATTACATGTTTCTAGAGCTCAGATGGCAGGTTGTATTTAAACTCAGACCAATATAGACCAGGCGGGACTGAATCAACTCAGCTGACTTTTCCACCCACTTCATTCATGCAGCAGTGTTTACCTTTAGAAGGCAAAGGCTGCAGCTGAACCTTGGACCCTTTTTTACCTTCTAGTCCCACCAAACTGTGCGCTGACATGTGCAATCCCTCTGTGCAACAACAATGCAGTGACGGTAAGAAGGTAAACTGTGAGAGCAGAGGTCAAGGCCAAAGGGAGGGGCGTAAAGATCATGCATGCATGTCATACGTATATGTGATCTCAGGTCAAATAAAACATGCGCCAAATACATATTCTGCACAATCCCTTGACGCATTAATGGTAATGGAACTTAATGAATATGTATCTGCTGATAGAGAAACATTCATCCTCAGCACACTTGCATTCATGCATATGTAGGAACAGTCTTAAAATGAAGTCACTCAGGGAAGGAGGAAAGAGGAAGTGCAGAATTTTGCAGAAGGCTTTTGGCGGTAATGTCGGTTAACACAAAGGGTGTTCTGTGATTGAAATATGCCTTCAAGTGGTTTGTGAGACTCACTGAGGTGGTTTCGGCTGCATTTCTCGAACTTGGACACAGATTTGGCCTAAAAATAGACTGAAATGTTTTTTGACATCATGGTCAATAAATCATGATATGAATTTACTGGTGTTAAGTTCTGCAGTTGAGCATCTCTTTGTGTTTCTCTATAGCTGCTGGGAACTAGTTTGCTCATTTGCAACCAAAAAGTCAAAAGGTCAGAGCCATCAGGAGCTTAAAATTGAATTAGATTTAATTGAATTTGAGTTTTGCTCGATGCCGCTTCTATTTTCTGCATCCCCGCTCATCTTTCCTTTTCCCCTGCTTTTAGGTTTTCCTCCTACCTCCACATCTCGTGGCACAGTTTGTTGATCATCCACAGAAATGATTTACTGATGCCAAGTGGTAAATTTACTCAGCCTCATTTGCACTAGTCTCGTGGTTTTTTAGATGAGCTGCACATTTTCTCCTTTTCCCCTTACTTGCCACAAAATGAAATTGGATAATTTATATTGCTCTGGTGGGTTCTGCAGAGAAGCCCCTTGTGTGAGGCAAATGTCACAGCTGGTCTCTATGATGTTTTCTCTTTTTTCTTTTAAAGTCCTGAAGGTTTTATTCAATAGAACATTAGTGGTTGAGCTCACTCCAGAGACTTCAGTTTGGCTTTCAGGAGGTCTCTCGGGTGCTGAACTTAGCAAAAACCTCCAGCTGTGGAGCAGTGCCCTCTGGATTAAAGGTTTACATACTGAAATGTTACTAATATTACTTTAGTGTCCTGTACAACTGCAAAAAAAAGGCCAAAGATATAGAAATAGAGATGTTTTGTTACCATGTTTTCTTTTCTGATTTTGGGCGATACCGATATTATTGTTAATTTTCCCCAGCTTTATACTAATAACCCTGTATGGATGTAATGCTAGTGATGAATTTGAAAAGTCACAAGGATCTTTGATGCTGGACCCTTGTACATTGAAATTCAATTTTCTCCATCTGGCAGCTGAAAGCAACATTTTTCATTTGAAATCAGAGAGAGATTTTTGTCACTTTTTGGCTTTTTCTTGCTGAAACTGGTGCTAGAACTTTTCCTCAAGCATGCATCGTTTCAATTTGCCTGACCGGTGTTAGTACCGATATTTATCTCAGAGCCCTTGTCCACAGATTTGTTGTTGTTGTTGCTGTTTAGTTGTTGCTGGGATAAAGCTTTGGTGTGAAGTTATGAGAGGGTTGACCACACAGCTACAGTAACTGCTAGCTTACAGCTCGTAGGGTGATTCAGTTTCCTTGTCAATGTCACTATAAAATTCAGATATTTATGTTTTTAGTGCCACAGGTATTTATTGACACAGATTACACATGAATACATATTGCACACATTGTCTTCACACATTGTCACTTTTATGGATGAGATCAACTGAAACAATCTTTTGTTCTCTGGTTTTTATGCTCAGGGGTGAACAAGTTCATCCTCAGAGAAAAAGGGCAGAGAGTTTATGCAGAATTTGGAGCCTTTTCAGCTGCAGTCAGGGACCTATTACACTGACACACACTGAGGTGAGGTGGGGGCAATCAGTAGCGTTGGCAAGACTGTGAGTAGCCACTCTGCTGCTTTGTAACACTGTCACGTTGGTGCTTTAAAAGAGTAGCACTGTGCTGATATAACTGGGATGTATGCGACTGAAATTACAGCCCTCACCTGATGCGTGTGTGTGTGTGTGTGTGTGTGTGTGTGTGTGTGTGTGTGTGTGTGTGTGTGTGCGCGCCTTTTATCCATTTTATGTGTCTTTGTGTAAGAATTTTCTCATGTCAAGTATGTTTAGAAGAGTTTTATTGAGACTCTGTGGAGATTCTTCTTGTAGTTTTATTTATTCAGTCGGTTACGTTTAATGTAATTTAAGCTTGGATGCGTCAGCAAGAGGCCTGAAAATGCAGGTCACCGTGTTCTTTTAGATGTGATCAGGTGACAAAATTACTTACATTCTTTCCTCAAGTAGAGCAGGTTACTTTAGTAAAAACAGAATCGGGTAAAAGTAAAAGAACTGATTCATCGTCTTTACTCCTGCACGCTCTGAAATGCCCTCGATGAAAGAAAGAAAAACAAGCTTCTACTGCCTGTTTTTGTGCAAAGTTAACCAAAACTCACAGCATTTTATACATAATAAATAACTTCAACTAGCATAAATAATAATCTGAAAATAATGAACATTAACTTTGCCTCGAATGTGCCGATCAGTTTTCCATGTCTGCCACAAAACTTGTAACAAAAACAATATGCTCTGTTAATGTTGGCTCACTTGTATTCATTGACGTCACTGTGTATTCTTCCTGTCTGTGACTCACATCACATTCACTTGACGTCTCTGCTCAACGGTCAGGTCTCCCCATTGTCTGTTTATTCTTTTCCGCCATTTTAGTCATGTCACATCTGTCGTGTGCACCGATGGAAATACCAAGTAATTGTCTTTTCTGTGTGTTACTGTCTTACCCAATTAGGTTAATATCAGTCTTGATGTTGGGAAGGCTGCGCCCAATACTGTGAGACTGACAGAAAAATAAATACTCAATGTCAAAGCTGAACTCAGTACAGTAAAGAAGTATTTGTACTTTGTTACTCATCACCTCAGACTGTGGTGAAGTATTATAACAGTGAGAATGTCTTCACCTGCTTCAGAAAATGAACTTCACAATAGTCAGATTTTTAAATTAGGCTTTATTAAACTCTAGT
>JAQFJA010000020.1:16555594-16567041 GCA_029874485.1 Naso brachycentron
TTCTTTTTCTTTCCTCTCAGCTTGTTTTTGATGCAGTGATCTTTTACGTACTTTGTAGTTATAGTTACTTAGATTGTTGAGTTCAAGTGTTCAGAGGGGACAGATGGATTAAGGGGAAGTCATCCAGAATAAAGAGGGTGAAAGGTTGCGTTGGGCTCAGTTGGGTGGAGGCTTTAGTGTCAGAGAAAAGATCGGCCTCTTTGTGTCTCCATTGGTGAAGATGGAGTCATTTGAGTTCATAGATAAGTTCACAGTTTGGTCCCCCTTAATGTTTCTAGCTTAAGAAAATATTTGTCTTTCAGTTTAGTTTGATGTCAACGCAATGACAAACATCAGCTTTGCATCAAAGGGTTTAAGAGAGTCGAGCTATTTGATTTGCTTAACTTTAAAGCTCGTTCAAGAAATTCATGATGTTTCAGCTGACCTCACTTCTTCTTTAGACCCAACTCTCCTTTACAGACTTCTTCTTCTGCTTTCCGAACAGCTGAGTCACATTTCAGATTCTTTCTGACTCAGTGTTTGGCATCTTTTTATAATCAGGAGTGCCATGTTGGTCAAAATGGCCCCTCAGCAGTAGGGCGTGTTTGACTGACTTTTGAAGGACATGACAGGGTGAACTGACACTGTACTGGACATGTGAGGTGTAAATCAATCACTGTTCGATTTGCCTGACAGCTGGCTCTGCGTGGAGACAAAGATGGCGGTGGTTAGTTACGCTCGACTGGTGCCATTCACTTCTCTCTGCTGGGCGAAATATCAATAGACAGTCGTCCATCCAGACATCCTGTTTAAAGGCAAAACACAGCTGAGGACACATCTCAGGACTTTCAGCATGAGTTCATTCAGGATTGATGTTTTTATGCATCAAAAATTTTCCATATCAATGCCAATACAGAACCTAAGGTTTTGTTCTAAAACCAAAGCATGTTACTCTGCTGAATATAAAAATGTTTTGCTCACTTTTTTTGTATGTGAAGCACGCTGAAGCACCTGCATAAAATAGCTGAGAAAAATACAACAAAAAACAATTAGCCAGTAAACTAAAATAATGCTGTACAAATTTCACAAGAACCTGAAGCATTTTGTGCTTCCTAAATGTTTCCTAAAACATCTTTTCTGTAGAGCTGCAACCAAGCAATAGTTCCATATGAAGCGTAATCCAAAAAATCAATCTTATTCAGAGATTCAGGAAGACCTATTTGTTTCTAATAAAATATTTGTATGTTTTCATCAGGTCATGATCACCCAAAGATAGGAGTCAGCGAGATTCCTTTACCCTAGAATGAGCTCTTTATATCTACAGAAGAGGCGGATCCTCCTTAATGGAGTCCACTGTGTTCTATAGTTGCCCGGAAGGGACAAACTAAACTGTCAACAGGGGCTTTTGCTTTTTTTCAGTGTTTCTGTGCCACTGTAGGCCCCTCTATACTGTTGGAAGGGGAGTTTAGGCGGAGTTGCATCCTGTCAGATGCATTCTGCATCTTTACCAACGGATGCCGCTAAATCCTACAATCCTGCTGAAAATGTATTTTTGGTTAAATGCATAAAAATTAGAGCTCTTAACCAAACCAAACCGAATACAAAAAGATAGTTCTCAACCTTGTGATGTTTTCAGTTTTAGAGAAAAGAGCCTGCAGGTCATAAAAGACCTTCGCAGAAATGCGTTTTCTTCTTAGTTTATCATAGATATTTGAATGCGATCATTATTTTTTAATCAGCTCTCTGGTTTCATTGCAGTACGTTTGTTTGAGGCTGGTGAGGGTGTGTTGGGATGCAGACAGTCCTTTCCTGAATTTCACTGCAACACCACTTTCCTGGTCTGTCCCTTGTGTACTAAGTTGTTCCTGTAGCTTTTTTTTTTTTTTTTTGAGAA
Organism: Naso brachycentron; assembly: GCA_029874485.1. Classification (NCBI taxonomy): domain Eukaryota; kingdom Metazoa; phylum Chordata; class Actinopteri; order Acanthuriformes; family Acanthuridae; genus Naso; species Naso brachycentron. Next base: position 16,557,468 of record JAQFJA010000020.1, read on the forward strand.
AAAAGCAAAGTGCGGCAAAAGCGAAGCAAGTAAAAACGTAGACCCTGTATGTCTGGCCGGCTGCAGCTGAACTGAGTGTATTTCATTAGCCTCAGACTGGATGATGGATGCCTTTTCCTGTTGTGATAATACACACTTGAACTTGGTGTTGTGAGACAGAAACTTGAGCCTGTAGGTTCTGGTTTGTATCACAGAATAAATTGTAGTTACGCTGCGAGGTCTGCAGGCAAAGCTGTGTTTAGTTTTAGGGTTTCCAGCGAGGACAAACATCTGCAATTGGTCTTGTCTTCCTTCGGGTTCGATGCCTCAGTTTTCTCGCCCAGTTATCTGTCTTTATTCTCTGGTCATCTGACCCTCTGCCCTCCAGCTCTCTACCTCTCTTATTCCCTCCATTGCTCCTCTCTTCTGTCCTGTAATCTAATAACCATTAATAGGCTGGTAATGAAGTTGTCATACTAAACAGCGTCATGTCCACTCCCAGACTACATTGTATTTCCTGGTAACCCTCCCAATTCATTTTCCAGAGAGGAGCAGACAGAGAGGAGGAATAGCTGATAATGTGATTTCTGTCGTCAGACTCACTGATGTTGACTCTTGTTTATGTTTTCTTAGTGGATGCTGGCAGGTTCTCAGCTCTGTGTTTGTGTGAAAGAGGGCGGGTCTGCTTATGTGTAAGTGTCTGGATGTGCTTTAGCACCCGGGCAGATTTCATTACACTGATGTGGGCATGGCTAATTTTACAGCATGTCTCCCTCTGCTATGTTTCCTCTGTTCTCAGGAGAGCTGTTTAGTTGATGATGCTGTCATGTTTTCAAAAAGCCATTGCACTGGTTTAAAAAAAGGAGCAGGTTTGCAGTGCGTCCATCAGCTCCAGTTCCAGCGCAGAAGCATCAGCTGACATTTTTTGCTGTCCTTTTTTCTCCAGGTGAAGGTCAACATCATCGGGGATGTGATTGAGCAGGGTTCCACCACCCTGAGAATCGACCCTGCGGGATTCAGCCCCCATGCTGCCATCTACTCCATGCGTCCAGACATCCGCTGTGTCATACATGTGCACACTCCTGCCACGGCTGCTGTAAGTTTATGTTGCACTGGAAGATTTTCAAAGCTTCCCTGCTTTCGAATGACAGACAACCTCCTGACTCACCTGTAGAACACCTGAGGCTCAGTCAGACAAGGAGGGTGATCATTATATAAAGCTGAGTTGTTTCAGGGCAGATTAGAAACCTGAATGGTGTAATTATATCGCACCTTGACTGAAAAGTAATAATTATCTGTAAATAGAAGCTGTTATGGGATGTGCGTGATGTGCAGCTAAGACTTGTCTATGCAGTCATGAGAGAAGGAGTTTCAAAGTATTCTTCACCAAGAGACTTCTGAGAGAAACGTCAGCTGCGGATTCAGATGAATTAAACAGCTGTAACACACCTGTCAAAGCTTCTTATCCCTCATACGTCTCTGTCGCTTTCTCTTCCATGTTCTCCTGCTTTAGGTTTCATCCATGAAGTGCGGCATTCTGCCCATCTCCCAGGAGGCTTTGACCCTGGGTGACATTGCCTACTACAACTACCAAGGCAGCCTGGACGACCAGGAGGAGCGCAGAGAACTGCAGAAGGCCCTGGGGCCGACGACGAAGGTAGGAAGGCAGAGAAAACAAAGCGCTGAGGACAGAAATCCAGCTGGGCAGTCATTAACATTCTTAGACCAATATTCGCTTCTTAAAGGATAGATGAGAGGATCGATACCACTCTCAAGCCTTAATGGTGAATATGAAGCTACCTCCAGGAGCAGGTTAGCTAAGCGTATAAAGAGAAACAGCTAGCAGAGTGATAAAATGTCCTGTTGTTTAATCCCTTACATGGGGAACACACTGTTTTTTGTGGGGGCTTGCACTGAGGTGTGGTATATAAATAAAACTAGCACATCCTTTTCATATATCAGTGTTTGGATTTCCTTCTCTTTTCTGTGCCAGCATGTGCTTCCTCACATTTTGCACTTGGCTTCTCCTGAAATGAGCGGAGATCGCCAGAATTGAAGTTTGCTTGATATTCAGGAAAGTCAAGGAAATCTCCTCTGCAGATGTCGTCATCTGTAGCTCGACTAGAAATTTTTGTGGTTACGTGTTAATTCAAAGGCACTCTGTCTCATCATTGTGCATTAACAGCGAAAGCAAGTTAGACAAATCACTGTTTTTGTGTGTGTTACAGGTTCTGGTTTTAAGGAATCACGGCGTGGTTGCTCTTGGGGAGACGATCGAAGAGGCCTTTCATTACATCTACAACGCTCAGTATGCCTGTGAAATCCAGGTACACACACACACACACACACACACACTCACACCAACACAGAGACCAGTTAACAACTGCTGTTTTAGAAACCCTGCAGATTCCAGAAAAACACAACTTCCCCTCCACGTATGTAGACCAGCAGGGCGGCAGCTTCCCCACTAAATCTAATCTCTCCTCAGCAGTTTTCACTTTTCCCGCTCTCACTATTTTAACAACACTCAGTAACTACTAATCTCTTGTCTTGTGAAAATGTTAGCTAAACAGTCTTACAGCCAGGCTTTTAGCGATCTGATGAAGGGAGTAATAAACTGATGTGTTGTTGTTGATGTTGGTCCAAAGCAGCATTTAAAGAAGGGTGTCGTTCTTCCTTTTCTTTACTGAGCCAGTTAGAAAGCTGAAAACAAGATGGCAGAGGGGATTTCTGAAGGTCCAGATCAGGTCAGGCGGGAGAAATTAGTGATAATTACTCTAATGCTAATATCAGTTTATGGTATCTAAGAATTCGGTAAGAAATTGATGAAATTTGTCATCTGTGCCCCCTGGGAGTCCCTCTTTGAGTAGCTCAACTGATTTGGACAGACAGTTTGATTTAAGAAAAATACATCCATGTATTGGGTCAGCTGAATGTGCTGCAGCCAGGATAAATGATTTAAACAATCTGCTCAAAGTAAAGCAATGGGTAAATAATGGACAAATAAGTAATATTTTATATGAACTGTTGATGTAATCAGTTAAAATTTACGGTTAAGCAGTTAAAATTGTTCGAAGTAATGAATAAATAGTACAAATAACTCAAAGAAATATATAAATATTAAATAGTTAGCTAAACAAACTGGAAAATAGTGAACTACAAGTAATGACTGAACGGTTAAATTAGCTTAAAGTAAAGGGTAAAGAGTTGAAATAGTTATAAATAATTGAAATAGCTAAAAAAAAAACAAAACATTTAAATAGAAAAACAGATAAAATAGGAAGCTATGAATTTTTGGTGAATACTAACCTAAAATTAATGGGTAAATGGTTAAAATAGCTAAAAGTAACTGAAAATCAGGTGAAATAGTACTATTAAAAATAGTGGATAAACAGTTAAAGTAAAGGGATATAAGGTTGAAGTAGCTTCGGATAAATATTTGTAATGCTGCCAGTCCGAGTAAAAACAGTACGAATTCAAACTTACCCGAACTGACCTAAAAAATATTGTTAAAATATTCAATTGTATATGCTAATGGTTAGATTATATCCAGTTTAAAATGATTCAACAGATTTATTTGGAGCATAAAAAATGATGTCGATGAAGAAGCCACACAACTACAGTGTTAGCATCAGCAGAGACCCATTACAGTTATTAGACATTTAAATGGCATCTCGTGTACTGTACAGAGTTATGAGATGATGTATTAACGCTTGTTTGTGGGCATTTTTCTCCTGTTGCGTGTCTTTTGTCCACTTGTGTGGAGGATTTCAGAGATGTTTTTGTGTCCCTACATGTAACAGGCAAACCAAATCTCCCGATTGACTCTCCCTGGTCAAGCAAAAGAAAACATTAATCCATCCTGCAAAGCCCAGCTTAATTTCTATAAATAAATCCCCCAAACATGTTTGCTGTATGTCATGTACTGTATGTATGTCCATGCTGCTGTAGCCTTAAATTGAAGTTTATAATTTAATTTTTTTTTTTGTTTGTTTTTTTTTTAGAAATTTCATCTTTTTTCTGCATTAAAAGTAATCAGAGTTTGCCTCTGCATAATCTCATTTAGTTGGACGTTCTGATGCTACAGATGCTTCATGGTAAACGGGCCTTTCTGTAGGTTTTGTGTTGCATAACGCCGCTTACATGCTTCTCCCTCTGTCCTCTGTGAGTTTAGGTGAACGCCATCTCATGTGCCGGCAGCGTGGACAACCTCATAGTGCTGGACCAGGAGAAGTACAAATCACGCGTGTTCGCCGTGGCCACAGCTGCCGCCGTCAACATGGGAGGCCAGTACAAGTGGAAGATCGGTGAGCTGGAGTTTGAGTCTCTGATGAGGATGCTGGATAACCTGGTGAGTTCACAGGCATCACATGGACACACTAGCTATGTTTCCATTGATGTATTTTGATGCACATTTCGAAATATTGCCTAAAAAATGGAAACAGCAAAATTAGTGTAAAGAAGAAAAAAAAAAGATTTTACACTAGATTTAGGTGATTGTTGCCTTTGTTGAAAAACAGTTAATGCACAAAATGGGAAATGGAAACAGCCATGTCGAATAAATTGTGACGTAGCAAATATGTATCTGCTGTTTCCGCTCTCCAAAAGAAGTAGTTAAAGAGGAAGCTGTTTCGCCTTCTTCTCCGGATATTTTCCCTAACATGCTCAAACATGGCTGATAACAGCAACAGGCATGTGGAGGGACAAGGTGACCGAAATATTCCCTGATCTCATCCAAAGAACAAAACAGCAATTTTAGGTGGTAAACAACAACGGAATACCACAATATTTTGTTTCTGGTCTGCAACCTCTACTTCTACTGTTTATTACAGCCATGTGAAACGCTGCCTGTACTGCCATCTTCTGAACAAACTACGCTTTGCAGCTACTTTATTTGCTCCAAACCAGTTGTTGGAAAAGCTCCAAATTAGCATTTTCCTTTTTAAGAGATTTCAAAAGCTCTCTTAAAATTTGCTTCACAATTAATGGAAACATGGCTACTGGTGGGAAAAGGTCAATATCATTGTCATAATGACATGAAAAACACTCTCAACCCCACTTGATGATCTATATTATAAAGCAATAGTGTGTATTTTTCTTATTCTTAAATGCTGTTTGGCTTTTCTTTGTCATTGATTGCTAAAAGAGAAGCATTAGTGAATACTTTACGTAACAGCCTGATAGGAGTCCTCTGTGGTTTGTTTGATAGAACTGAGCAGGACTGTAGCTAGCTAGCTACCATGTGCAGCAGAGGGTGAACACAGCTGTTTATCTGGCAGATGTTCTTTTGGAGTCACAGTACAAACATGGATGGCTGGAAGAGAGGTTAACTAATTGGCACTAGACGTTTGGGGGAAGAGGGTGCCAGAAATGAATATTAAAGAGTCAAGACATGATGAATGTAAAATGATACTTTGGCGTGCTGTGTCAGTCAGCAGACTGCTGTTCATGGCTGTTTTCAAACCAAAGTGGAAGGTATTTGGTAAATGTTTTTGCTCTTTTTCTGTCAGTGCTTTTCTTATGACCTGTCACTATTCACAATTTTTATCTGTCCCAGTGTCCTCCTCCTCCTCTTACTCCTTCTTCTTCTTCCTCTTTCATTTTTGACTCACACCTCATAACCAGCACTTGTGTTCTTTGTGATTTGAATTAGTAAAATATGTCAGAACATTAGGCAGGATGTTAGGAACTTCACTGTCAGGCCAAATGTGGAAAAATGTCTGAAAAACATCAGGATCAAGTGAGAGTTCACAGCAAAGAGGGAGTGGAAGAATGGGAGTGTTTGAGAGAAACAAAGATGGGGAGAAAAAGGAAAAGAGGGGGATAAAGGGAGAGAAAGGGTCACACAGGAAATTTCTCTCTAACTCTGTCCTCCATGGTGCCAGAAACAATGTGGAAACACACTGTGTCTTTCTTTTCCATTTCACTGAATGTGAATCTGGCAGCTCAACCAGCACCGCAGAAAGGAAAAGTGACAGAGTAAATGATCGATTCTGTTATGCATTTGGTTTAGTTCAATCTCTGCTGTTGTAAATCCGACAAACAAAAAAGTTATGTGAGTTGTATTCTTAAACCCTTAAAGATCTTACTGAGGTAAATTAGTTGCTCATTGTGATACTAAACGAACCAGAACATAGAAAACAGACTGTTTGCGTGTTTTTGCTCCCTGCTGCAGGGCTACAGGACAGGTCACGCCTACAGGCACCCTGTCGTGCGAGACAAGCCGAGGCACAAGAGCGAGGTGGAGATCCCAGCCACTGTCACATCCTTTACTTTTGCCGAGGACATGGACAGCGCGGCGACACGTCTGCCCTTCAAGTTCCTGCAGCAGCGGCAGCAGAGGGAGAAGACGCGCTGGCTCAACTCACCTAACAGCTACACCAAGGTCAGCGTGGAGGGCGGAGAGGAACGCTACAGCAGCCGGACGACCACGGTGAGCAGAGAGACTGTGTGTGAATGTGAAATACATGATGCCAAACAGAGGGACTCGTCTTTATTTATGATTTCTAAACAAACAAATGAAGCTGAACTTTTTTGAACCTTTAGAAAATAAAAGACATAAAACTCTTGTAAGGTTTACAAGACACTGTTTCCCAGTGTTTGATACTAGATGGCCATCTAGAGGCTGGACAGAGAACTACACTAATTTTGATTCAGTTTCATTGAATCACATGGCCAAGTGTTTGTTCTTATACAAATTATTTGACTCCAGTTTAAAGTTTAATTCCATTTTATCAACAATTCAATTAAGGCTGAGGTAAAGCGACCAACAGCTAAGAAAGAACAATAAAAGTAAACAAATAAACATAGAACTATTATATACAATCAAGTAGATGAAAAAGTATTTATACATATGACATAAATGCAAAAGCTACAATGACAAAAAAACAGCAATTGTCTACGTACAAGTCAATGTTTAGTTACTTACCTGTGAATCATTCAGCTTACTGATACTTTTAAAGAGTTTTAGTAATTTCACGTTGGGGAAACATTTCAAAAGAATGATCAAAATCAACATGGCAGAGCCTGAAATCTTTATTAATTGTTTGACGTTGTCCATCTGAAACCTTCTTAATTGTGCCTGTCTTGGCCAGGGACACTCGTTGTAAAAGAGATTTTTCACTCTATGAGTCTCTCTTGGATAAATAAAGGTTAATTTAAAGATAAATAAATAAATAAAAAATACTGCTTATTATGTTTTTTTGTTTGTTTGTTTGTTTTTGGATTAGATACAGGGGGTAATAGATAATTTGTTACTATTAAAGATAGCAATAAATAAAAAGTGAAACTACGTCCTTCTTAAAATAAAGTTGAGCCTCAGCTGATTACATCTCCTATTTAACAGTGTTTTTAAAGGTGCAATACAAAAAAGGTCATCATACAGCACAACATTTGCAATAGAATTTGTAATATTTTTGCAGCATAGTGTCACTGTTATTTTGAGAAGACAGTTTTTCATCAACGCATATTTTCATCTGCTTTCCTTCTACAGTGGATGAAAGCAGAGGAGACAGGAACCCCGATCCGCATCGAGGACCCAAACCAGTTTGTCCCCCTGAACACAGACCCCAGTGAGGTGCTGCAGAAGAGAAACAAAGTGAGTCCAAGCCTTTTTTTCTCAGTCATGATCAGTGGTTGTTACATGTGAATATAAAATAAATCTGAGGAAAGAACAAAGGAAGTATTTTTTCGAATTCCAAATTTTTGATGAAAAAATTAGAAAGGTTGATAGTTTGAAACCATCGCTCAGTGTTAACGTTTCCTACTTCCTTTTTTTTTTTTTTTTTTCTGTTTTTCCTGCTTCCTGATGACATCATTGTATGTTTTGTCCAATGACAGATCAGAGAGCAGAACCGGTTTGATGTGACGACGTCAGGGCCGCGCTCTCAGCACCTTGCAGGCATCCCTGATGATGTACCGCGGCAGGTGAGAATGTCCTCTCTGTTATGTTCAGATCGTGTGAAAAAATATTTAAAGTAACTTGTTTTTCTGGCCTCTCATATGGATTCTATTCTGTTGGAACGCGATGCAAGACTGTGGGTCTAGAAGGAAGTGAGTGTTTGACAGCAAGACACGTCAGACATCACTAAAGTTGTCCTCTGATGACCTTTTAGACAAAGAAATAACAAAAGACAATTTTTTTTACAAAAATACCTGAATTAACGGGGATTCCTTAAAGCTGTTTCATGTCAATGCCAAAAAGAAAATAATTTGTTGCCTGCTGCAAAGAGTTGTGTTTTTTCTTTGTGCCCAGAGTCAGATACATTTTCTTTACGTTACAGTTTCAGGACTTTGGAAAAGTGCTCCAAAAGAATGGCTCAGTATGAGTGTGTTGCAGAGGTTCACTGATGGATGTGTGCTGAAACACTCAGCCGCCCTGCTGCACTAAAGAAATAACAGTAAAACAGATTTACCTAATTACTTGTTCATTGAGCAGTTACCCAAGGATGTTTGTAGTCATTCAGGGTGAAAATGCTCTGGTTGCTATTTGGTTCAACTGTGCTTAAAATGATCTGAGCCCGCTAAACTTGATAAACCAAGAGCGATGATGAAAGTGTGAACAAGAAAAGGAGAAGAGTCAATGAGATGTCATACAAACGCAGTATATTTAAACACACACAGTTACAAGGAGAAATTTAACCTGTCAAACAAGTGAAAACACCTGTCTGCGTTCCATTCAATGGCACCTCCTGACCACTAGGTGGTGGCAAATGAGCACATTTTGCATAAGGAAGGAAAGGAGAGAGGAAAGATAAAGTGAAGAATATCAGAATTAGACCTTATGATGTTGATGGTTTTGTGGTTGGTGTTTTGTCTTGAAGGATCTGGTGCAGATAAAAGTTCTGGTAAATATCCACACGAGTTTTCTAATTATCGCTGTTTGCAGTGAAGTTTTTCGTTTGTTGTTATTTGGTGGATTTGTTTGTCACAATTAAAAGAAAACATTGCATGTTTGTATTAGTGTTGTGTTTTATAACGTCATCTATTTTTGAAAAAGTCTCACCAGTTTTATTTCTGCCTCAGACAAAGTTGCACCCCTTGTTTTCCTGTGTGGGAGTTCTTGGTTTGAGATGTCGTGTTGCAGCATGATAGTTTTTAGGACACAAAAATCTAAGCTGACACGTTATTAAATGTGTTTTGTGTGTATGCATGTGACTTATCTTGTGAGTACGATGGTGCTCGGAGAGTAAATTGCATTTGTACACGTCTCATGATTTTTGGAGTGTTTGCCCTCTACAGTTTGTTACAGACATGTTGGGATTTGCAGACAAAGTGGTTCAGAGTTCTGTGTCAGGTTGATGGTTAGATGAATTCTGTGTGATGTGATCCTCACGTACATCTTTAAATGAGCACTCGTGGTTACATTGTAATGAATGATTGTCCTCCCTTAAAAAAAAGTGAATGCGTATTTCTTTGTGTTTGTGTGTTTAAATCAGTTTTTGAGTGTGTGTTTATGTGTGTAAGAGAGTAAGAAGAAAAGAAAGAGATCAAATTTTGATAGTGTGTGTGTGTGTGTGTGTGTGTGTGTGCGCGCACTGTTTTTTGCTTCCAAGAGTGTGTGCATGTGCCTCCACTGTTTTAGGTTGTGAGTGCT
>JAQFJA010000020.1:16612099-16626083 GCA_029874485.1 Naso brachycentron
TTTCTCTTCACTGCCTGAAGTAGCAGCTATAACCTTGATTTTTTTTTAAAAAATCAATAATAATAATCATGATCTCTGTTGACTAATCACTGTCTCACAGTTGCATTTAGCCTAAATAAACTAATCTGATGTAATGACAGTTAAATCATGGTGTAATAACTGAGAATGTTCTAAGAAATCACAGGAAAAATAAGCGACATTGTGACAATATCACGTATTTTGCCTATGTGACTGTATTTCATTAATGCACCAGAGAACTCGGTTTCCCAGAATGCACCGCGTTTAGACCGGCCTCTCCACCGCTTAGTTCCCGCCTCTCAGCTATGCAGCTAGCTAGGTAAACAAACAGGAGAGGAGAGGAAACGAGCAGCAGCAGGCGCTTTGCTGGCTCTGGGCTCCCTCTGGGGAAATTTTCTATTCTTTGTATCCATTTTTTGTAAAAGTAATAATATCGTCTTCCCTACAAACTTTTAATACTTTCATACACTGGTTTTGACATTTTCTAACAACGAAACCTGGCAAAGATTGGCTGTAACGTTAGCCTGCCAGCTTGGAAACACTGTTTTTTCCCCTTTCATTTCGACAAAGACTGCTGATGAGCAAGCGAAGACACTGAACAAGATAACAACACAGCGTTTTTTAGCTTTAAACTTATTATTCAGCGTAGCAATAATCGATGCGTCTTCCCTGCATTTAAATCGAACTGTCGTTGCTGCTGCTTGCGAAGCTAACGTTAACGAACCAGTCTCAGGGAAAATGACGGCGGTGCAGCTAATAAATATCCAGCGATTATTGGAAGCTGCGGAATATCTAGAAAGGAGAGAAAGAGGTAAATATATGTTAAAGTGTATTTGAAGTTGACAAAGAAAATTTGGTTAAAAAACATATCTAACATCTAACTTTATGATGCTGACTGCTTTTAAAATAGCTAACGTCAATGGTAACGTTAAGTGCTGTTTTACAGTTGCCTAAAACGGCCAAAAAAAGGGAAGTGTTTGAGGAAATTTCTTGTGATTTGGTGTGGGGAGAATCACAGATTTGTGACGGCCATGTCCACGTCAACATACAGGATTGTGGCGTAAAGGTTGAGAAAAAAGTTTACAAAGTCACAAACTGTTAACCACAAATTTTCTTTCAACAGAGTGTGAGCACGGATATGCTTCGACATTTCCGTCAAATCAGAACACAAACTACCAGAGACAAAGAAAATTCCGAAATAAGAAATTCAGCAGTAATCACAATAGGTAAGAAACTACATCTCTTTTTTTGTGTGAGAATTGTTTAATTGTTGGTGCTGATGACGCTGACGTTTTCTCTTACTGGTGTGTTTGTGTTTGTAACGGTCAGTTACACGTGATGTGCTGGGATGATGTACATGTGATTATATCCTCGCTATCGCTTTATTGCGGCGTTTGGTGGACAAGCGAGCTGTCGCCCAAGGATCGATATAACCGAAAATTCGCTTTCTTTCTTTAAAGTTGAAAGGGTTTTTTTCTCAAACTTGTAGAAACGTGTTTGATACCCAGGTGCTCATTTGACCGCCCACATCGCTGTTTTGTTGGCTTTTGGAGGATGGGGCAGCACCAACGGCTCTGCTGGCTTTTCATCAGCTGATTGTCAAACTGACTGCGGTAGCTGAGGTTAGGGACCGTGGGGAAAGTGACGGCTCTAAAAACGAACAGAGTCATTTTTGATGTTTTTTGATTCCCTCACTCCTGGTTTATTAACCCAGCGGCTTTTGTTTGTTTTACAGTTAAGTATTTTTGAAGGTTCTTAGTCTTAGTTATGCTAATTTTGTCCCATGCCAAATGCATTTTACGCTGTGAGTAAGAGGGATAGTTTTTTGTTTGACCCTAATTGTAAAAAGCTGCTATTTATGGCTGGTGTTGTTTGCAGACATCCAAAGGTGAATACGTGGAGCCCTTCTCAGGACTATCGCAGGTCAGGGTAGTCAGAAAATTGCTTATGCAGGCTACAACTATAATCTGAAAGGGAAAGTGTGTGTTCTCTACTTATGCTCTTTCCTCTTTTTGTATGCATTGTCAAACATACACAACACACATCAGCTTGATGTGTGGAACATAATGTTAAGTCTGTTCTTGTTGTGTAGCTGGATGCAACACTGTCTGATAATCCCATCATTAGCTGCCACAAATATTAAAGCCCCTGTCAAGCACAATATTTCAATGATGATTGGAATTTGCATTCAGTAGCGTAGTAGGAGAAGCAAGGGAGAATCCCCAAAGTTAAGACCCATTGGTGTTGTGTTTTTTCTTGGTGCTAGGCCGCTTAAATTAATCTGTCTATTGACAGTCATACATCAAATGCCGCCCCCCCCCCCCAACACTCTGTCTCTGAGCCTTTTAATATTAATGTAAGAGCGGGCCACAAACAGGAACTGCGCATTACTCATCATGAGGGCAGAACGCTGCGTATTCTGCATGGCAACAGTCATGATCATGTATAGGTCTGAGGCCATATAGCTTTCGAAGAGTTGATCGTCGTAGGAAGATTTCTCATGAGAACACAGAATAATGATATTTAGGAACAGTCTTCTTGAGTGTAAAATTAAATCTGAAGACAAAATGCTTTTCACAAGCATCTTGCCCCTTAATAAACCCCCGTAACTGTTTAGGAGAACGACAGTGCAATTTGAGAAGGATTTTAATAGCATAAGAGAAAATAGCACCAAAAACAATGATGTTTGGTCATGCTCTCTACAGAAATATGTTCACAGCTCTCTCAGTGAGGTATCACCATTTAGTATTTTGCTGTTTTTCTGCGCCACATGTTGGGATTTTTTTTTTTTTTTTTGGTATTCCCACTTGCATTGCACATCTTGCAAACCAACAAAATAGCAGTATTACCCCTTATGCAGTCAGTGCTGTCACATAGGCGCCATTAGTTTATTTGTATTCTACAGCCCTATTTACAACCTGATGACTTGAGAAATCTCACTAATTACTCAGTTATGAGCCATTTTTTATCAGCTTGTAATGTCCTCTTTAGACTACAGTCTCCACAGAAGTGAAGGCACCACTTGTCAGCTAGAGAGGCTTGAACAAAACATCTAAAAGTCACATCTACATCGTCTTCTCAGTCTGCATTTTGAATGACAAAAATGGATATCATGGGGATTTCATAACTGGCCAAACAGTGATGTTCAAATATGAGACCATATGTGATATCTACACCCCAGTAGTATAAATGTTCTTTTTCATTCTTTGCTTAAGGATCCTTCAAAGTTAATGTTTAACTGAGTTCTTCGAAATTATAGTATTGCAATAATAAGAATATCCGTGACAATGCGTTATCTTAAAATTCACTTTTCTGTTTGGCACTGGCTTGCTCCAGCTGCGTCCGCCTTCTCGGTGGCGTGTTAAGGCTTAAAGTGATGGGCTTATCTGACTCTGTCCTCTCTTGCCTACCGTTTATAGCAGGCTAGCTTTATCTCCTTGACCCACACAGTGTTTGTGCAGAGACATGCCTGTACATGCACACACACTTACACAGAGGCAAGTGTGCTGCAGGTTTGTGTGTGGCCTTGAGCCAGTGTATAATCTGTATTTCATTGTTGTTGAGCTCCAGACATATCTGATTCAGGCTGCAGGGAAATGGTTTTATGACGATAAAAGCCAGTGAAAATGCAAGCACACTTAGATTGATCTCTTTAAATGAGAGGCCATACTAAGATGTAGTGTGTTTGTCACTTGATTACTTGGGCTCAGACCCAGAGTGACCTCAGGCCTGCCTCAATTGAATGAAAGATGTTGTAAGTGACATATACATTGGCTGAAAAGGACTCCCAGTTCTAAAGTTATTTCTCTTTAAGAACAATAAGGGACATTTTCACTTTACTGACAATAAAATGACAAATGATCTTGAATCTTAAACTTTCTTCACCACTGTCTGTATTATCGCTGGGTTTGAAAGCAAATGATTTTTTTCACCAGTATTTGCATCTGCCATGATAGCACTCTGTCCTTTGTTGTCCTGCTGTCATTCTCAGTATATCGTCTAAAAAAAAAAAAAAAGACATTATTACACACTGAATAAGATTTGGTGAACTGCTCAGAGTTTGGAGAAGATTACAGATTGGGATGAGGGTTTCCAAGCAACACAGACACAGTGCGAGCAGAGTGACAGCTGATGACGCAGAGTAAGCACTCCAAACTATTCATCTTCTGTTAGCAAAACTATTACTCTGACTCACAGATGCAGAAATCAGTGGACCCACTGCCTTCAGACAGTAATTATACACTGTGTGGTTATAAAAGTCTGCATGAAACACAGGAATGTGACTAACCATTTTACGTGCATTTTCTATAGGAACTATAAGCCCATTTTAAAGTTGACATATTGTGAGGTTTGTAGTAGCTGAAAAATTGAGAAAAAGATTAAGATGGTTTAGACTGATCAATTTGCAGAGCACAGTCATGCATGACTAGTAGAGGGTTGTAGAAAATGTAAGTTGAAACCTGTCAAGGGCTTGCGTGTGAGCACTTTGGTTCTCACAGGTTTTCAGGAAGTGGCACAGAGCTGCTTACGTGTGAGCTCCGTGTTTTGCTATGATAGCTGCCACTTAACCTGGACATGGAACATGTGATGTTAAATCAAATATAACATCACAGTTGACTTCACATCCAGTCCTGCATACTCGAGTAGGTGAACAGTAATGTGTTCAAAGCAAGACATATGAGATTTTTATTGGTGTTAAAAAAATAATTGTTTGCAATATAATTTCTTTTGAGGCAGGGCCAGCTTTTTACTGACTGAACTGCAGCCTTGGACAGTCATAGGTCCCTCTGTCTTATCCTGCTCGACCTCCTTCCATCCCTATTGTTATCACCTGTTTTCTCCAAATTCGCTGCTTCCGTATTTCCAAGAAATTTTGTCCACTGAGCTCTCTGTGAAAAGGAAAAAAATAGACATGAAAAGCATATTGCAGTATTGATAACCTTCAGTATGGAGAAGTGCCTTGACATGACACAGGAGAGTTTGAGTCCATCCTCCTCCCCCTTGAGACGAGGTGGAGTGCAGTTTGTATGGCCGTGAACCATCAGGAGGAGGACTTGTCTCCCGTATGTTGCCACACAAAGAGACTCTAAGAAACCAGCTGATTCACTTAACATTATTAACAGAGTACTGCACACTGACAGTGTGTGTGTATGTATGTGTATGCTCACGTTTCCACAGCGTGCACAGAATCACACACGCACACAAACTTATGTGCAGTATAAAATTTAGTTACTTTAGTGAGCATAAATGCCCGCTGTGTCACAAAAAAAGACACACACATCCTCCCAGAGTTATGCCCTGCATCACTGAGGAAAAGGGCTGTGCAATGCCACAGGGAATGCCTGACTATCAAGATGGCGTTTGTTGGTGTAAAGTCTCCAGTGCACTGGGCTCAGACTTGGCCACGTTTTTGATTAATTAATAGATTCATAAATCTTATTCCACAAAATAATTCACCATGCCTCCTTTATCCTCTTTTGGCTAGCTCATATAGTTACTATCTTACACCTTATTTCCCCCGAAGTATGTGCCTTGCTTTTTCAGGAGGAACACACACACTGTCGGTCTGTATTTTTGCTTCCTGAGCATGCAGAAAGCTACCTTTGTTCTTCCTTCAACTTCTGTTTTCTGTCTTTGCAGGTCCACACATAATGAGCTGGAGAAGAATAGGTAAGTTGGCATTACATTTTAACTTCACATCATAGAACACAAACCGCAGGCCCATGCACTCCATGCCTTGATATGTGAACAAGTCCACCATGCCCTACTTTCATTTTGCCTCATAATAATTTTTCCCTCTTCAAGTAGACACTTCCTCTTCAACAGGTCCTTAAGGCCAAAAGTAAGGGGTGAGCCAGTATGTGTTCAGTTAAGGATATTCCCTTCTGTTTCCTTCTTTTGTGCATGCTCTCTTTGCCCCTAATGTAAGAGTTATGTATCAGTTTGGTAACTGGGCTAACAGCTTAAAGTTACACAGGCAGACAAGGGTGCATGCAGGCAGAGCTGGAACTTAAGTCAAAAGTTCAGTGCTTGTTTTGAAGCAAAGTATTTTTTATTAGTGTTGTAGAGGCAAAAAAATGTCCCTACGTAGTCCTGAGTTATATCTCTACATTCAAGATACTATCTGAAGTGGAAGAAATGTGGGGTATTCAGGGAGACCTTGGCTTGTGATGGTTTACCACAGTGTCTTCTGAACAGAGCGGAAACTGGTTTCTTAGGAGCCCTTATCTGATTGAGTTCACCACCCACATAGGATGCTTGCTGGTGTTTATGCTCTGTGACTTTGCAGACTCCAAGAGTCAAGCTGTAAAGGGGATTCTTCGACACCATAAATAAGAGTGGTTAGACCTGCACGATTTATGGCAAATGGAAAAAAAAAAAAAGCCTTCCATTTCATTATCTCTGATGGTGTGGGTACAATGAAAGGATGTGGGAGGCTGGATCTATTCAGTGTAATTACATATCACCTCGGCCTGTTTTTCTCACCATTCTCCCTGGCAGCCTCTTCTGAAAGGATGGGAACATTGGAAGGAGAAGCGTCCAGTGAGTTAAATATAGACAAGAGTTGATGTGTCATCTTGGTGCTCATATGTGGTGCCACACTAGGCCAGCCGGTCGGCTGACTGGCCTCGGCAGATTGCGGTACCCATGCAGGCAGGCTTCCGTTTTTTTTTAAGTGTTACACCCACACAAAATCATTTCAATAAAAGGTGCTGCTCAGATGTTTGTTCCCACAACACAGTGTGAGGGCTGTTTACGTCACTCCTCCACATTCTTGCTGCCAGCCACTTTGTAGTATGGCCTGTTCCTATAGACATTTATGGCCTATAGTTGTTCCTGTCAATTAGAGCAGACTAGTGAATAGCCTGTAGATGGAAGAACTGAAGGGAATCTGCTTGGTTCTGGATGGCGGCAAAACCCTGAAGTTTTGTAACGGCAGTTATGAACCATTAGAGAGATATTTAAATTTAAGGAAATTAAACTCAATGCATTATAAAAATGATGCTGCCAAATGTAAATATAAACTAACCTCTTACTTTTGACAACACTAGATTTTGCATCTGTGTGTTTTCATTTCATTTTCATACATTCTCTGTCCTTTCTTTTTCCTGGTTCGACCTTACTGGTCTGTGCAGCTGTACAGACTCAGAGAATGAACTGCAGCAGGGCAGGGCAGACTGGGAACAGGCCGTCCTGTACCACATCACTGTACCAAAGCCAGATACTGACACCCACTTTTCCCCCAACTCTTGACTTTATTTTCAGCAAGACACAGTGAGCTTGGTGCTGTTTTCTAGTTAACCAGGAAGAGGCTAATTTTAATTTCTATTAGCAAAGAAATAGAGTAAAAATTGAAATGGTAATCCATCATTTCAGAAGCACTCCTAAAGTCAGAATAGTTTTAATCCCCCCTTTTTTGCCAGCAGTTAATCCAATTCCCTTTAAGCACATGTCTCACTGTAAGCTATATGTATCAAGCATAGTTGTTCACCCAAGTGTGTCAGGCTTATACGATGATTCCACAACAGCAGCAGCAGCAGCCTTCGTTCCATCTCAGCTGACTTCCAAGCCTTATAGATTGCAGGTAGCTCTCTTGTGGTCCAGCCCTTTTTTCCAAGACTTATCAACCCTGTTTATCTGCCGCCGGCGAGACGATTTGCCTTGCATGGCTACCACAGGTCTTGATAACCTCTGTGACATGTAGACTCGTCGTGACAGAAGAGACCACAGGACGCGGATAAAAGGGACTGAAAGAGAAGGGGGGAAAAAAACACATTCCAGATGCTCACACTGTGCAGCGGAACCAGATAACATGGTGGCTCTGCCGCTTTGATCATGTACCTCCTAACAGCCCTATTTTGCTACTACATGTCACTGCTAAATTATACTGCCTCACTAGGGTTTAAGAGAAAAAAAGTTTTGTATGCTTGCATGTAGCCGCTCGTCTGCTTTGATCCAACAGCCTTCGTCCTATTAATCCTTGTTCATGTACACACGTTGATTACCAGCTCGGCTTAGTAGTTGGGTGATCCTTGTTTATGATGGTATTTTACAGTGAATGACAAAGGTATTCCATGCTTCAGAGTTTAATCTGTTGTTGTTTAACCGGTTGTTTTTTCTTACATTTTAAATGATGACTCTGTTTATGAATAATCAATAAAACAGGCTTTTGCTCGCTACAATAAATCTGCAAGAACCCTTGCTTATCGTTCACATCCTCCTCCACTGCAGCCTATTCATTTTAATATTGTTTATCAAGGCCAGGCTTATAATACTCAAGGCAAATTATTTTTCCCCAGTGCCCAGGGAGTGGAAGCAAAATGAGCTTTTCTGTGTGATTCTTTATGAGGGAAGTGAAGCAAACAGTGTGTGTTAAACACCTTTCAGCGTGTGCCTGTGGAATATTAAAAAGATTCAATCCTGCCCATCAGACCTGGAGGCCTGGTGTCCTTGGGTGGCATGTAAGGAGCATCTGTGAGGTCTGGCCTCTCGGGATTTGTTTTGGCTCAGTAGTATGTGAAACGGTAACTCAGGATAGTCATGCCTCATTTGCAATCAACTTTGGATTGGTGTGAGTTTTCTCAAGTGTGAGGGGTTTTTGGTATGCCCGTGTGTTTGGACTTACATCCCTTGTTGCAAAGTATATGAACTTGTCAGGATATATGGTCATGTTTTAGAGGTTACTCCCTTCACTTAATTTAAAAATATCCTACTGAATGTAACTGGTAGTACTACAGGCTCTGTGAAAGACAGTTGTTTTAGTAGCATGCACAAGACAGTGAAAGTCACCACTGAATAATGTTAGAATAAGTGTCACATTTTTCAAATGGTGCATGTCTCTGCTGGGTTTAAAGGCCTTCATGTATTTCCATTCTTTCTATCTAGTGGTCTATGGACTCAGTACTGTTGTTCCAGCCTTGGGGTTGGATGAGCAGTCAAACATGAATAAGCCTGGCCGCAATTTCTATGGCTCTGCTGATGCCCCATGAAGAAAGCTAAACTGCTTCACCAGTCTTTTCTGTTGTCTTCACAGTGAGTGCAGCCTATTCTCTGGCTTTGCTGCAGGGCGTAAAACTGGGAGCATTTGTTCTGACCAACGTGACGACTTGTAAGCTTTTCTTGGCTCAGAAAAGCAGCTTAAGGGACTTGATCTTTGGTCTGGTGAGCCCAACTAGAGCTCACGTGCTGGGGGGAACCACTGCCCCGTCACAGGCCACCCGGTGCTAGTCCTTGATAGCCTAGCTTGACTTTGGCCCAGCTAACGATGATGTGTTAGAGGACAAGGAAGTAATTGACAAGCTGATGGGATGAGAAGAGGAATAGGTTAAACACACCTGACTGAGAAAGCCTAGTGAAGCAGGCAAGCCTGATCCACACTTACACTGTGTCAGTGTGTGCACAGTGAGCATTTCCGCAATGTAATTAACACAGTGAGGCATATGCCAGCGTTGTGGAAGGACCA
The DNA here is from genome assembly GCA_029874485.1 of Naso brachycentron. Classification (NCBI taxonomy): domain Eukaryota; kingdom Metazoa; phylum Chordata; class Actinopteri; order Acanthuriformes; family Acanthuridae; genus Naso; species Naso brachycentron. Next base: position 16,621,581 of record JAQFJA010000020.1, read on the forward strand.
GCCACCGCAGTAAAATGGTGACAAATTGTGGCTGTCTGCCAGCCAACCTGCCCCGTGTTTTCCACAGTGCTCCTTTAAAGTTAAGTTGGCTCATAAGATGGTGAAATTGTTCAAGCAGTGTACTTTGCACAACAGGAAAGCACCTACTCCCTCTAGCCAAGACAAGATACTTGGGCTTTCAATAGAGTCGTGTAGGTGTGCAACTTGAAGTTGAGCTTCAGGAGCATGAATTATTCTTCATTGATTTACCTTTCAGTCGCACCTACCTGCTGCGTAGGATTCTGACAGTTGAATGTTTTTGTGGATTGGCACTCTTGGCACCAGTTACACACTTTTTAAAGAGAGGCATTTGACTTGTACATCAACAAAATCCATAGGCTTTAAGCGAAACCGTGTACATCAAAAAGACTGGGTGTTCTTACTTCCTTTTAGGCTAAATTGAAGAATAGTAGCACAAGCAACATGGAGGACAAAGCACTGCTTAAGAAAGAAAAAAAAGAATAAGCAGAGCTTTTGCAATGATGGCATCCTGTTAATTTAAGCTTAACACTTCCTGTTGCTGCGTCTTGCAGTAAAGGCCTCATAGTAAAGAGAAGAGCTTGGTATATGGCAGTTTCTTGTGACGTTATGTGTACAAGTATCATTGCACGTCTCATTTATACACGTACCTTATCTGTTTTTATTTTTGTGATTTCAGTATCACATGCCATATTTGGAGATTGATATCAGCTCAGTTCCTATTGAGACTGAAGATCTGTACAGTCCTGGCCTTCCTTCTGGTTTCTTGTCACATCGTGGAGGACAGTGCGATATTAAGAGGTGTGGAAATTTCTTGGTTATAAGCTGCATCGTGATGTGGACGTGGAAGATTCTGCGTCGGTCCAGAGACAGAATGTAATTGAGAGTTTGCTGCCTACAGAAAACAATAGACTCACAAAACACTTTTCAGTACTCATCTAGATGAGGGGGCAAACATTAAGCTTCAGAGAGTGAAATTAACTCTAACGCTTATCCACTAACATGCACAGTCAATATTGACAATGACAACAGCTAAATGACCAAAAAGTAGCCATTAGCTGGATTAGCTTGTGCTGTTAGCACTGCTACATTTAAACTGTTAGCCTAAGTCTTCAAACTGAGAATACAGCAGGGTGAACTCCTTCACTTGTGTTGAGCTGTTGCTACCAACCTATTGTTAGCACGCACACACACACACATTTACTTTCTCTTTTACTCCAACTCTCTTCAGTTTAGCAGCCAATGTTATTTTAGGCTACATCCAAAGTCCTGTTTACATTCTTCTTTTGAGACAACAGGATGCTCCTCTTCTTCGTTGGTTTTACTAAAGGACTAAAAGCCACATTGCCACCCGCTGTATCACTAATGTGCTGTCTTGAGTGAGTGAACAGGGTGCGCAGCTCCACAAAAAATCATCACGTGCGGACAGTGTGTAATTTTTGAAAACACTTTCTAAATAAAAAGGGAGTTCAGATTTATCTGACTGCTCGTATTAATTGCTGAATATGTAGGTGCATTGTGTAGTATATTGGCTAGAAAATTAGGGATGCCACACATTGCAGATGCATCATGCATTGAGAATCGTTTTTCGTTTGAATCGTTGACAGGTGAATCGTGAGGTCAGTGAAGATTCACACCTCTATTGATTTAAGGGGTCATTCTTGTTTTGCCCCACATCCTAAGAATCCATCCTAACACAAATGTTGCTGTAGATCGGTGTAAAAAAGCCGAACACAGGGGATTGGATGTCACCTATCACTCCAATTTTGTCTTGCTGTTGTGACCCTTGACTCATGTTATCTTGGCGCCTTTCTTGTTTTGCCCTCTTTCTGCAAAAGTGCACCTGCACAGCATTCTGTGGAAGGACAGGGTAACCAAACGGAACAAGGCTGGATGAGCATACAGGCTTAGTCAGCAGGCTTAAGCCTGGGCTATCCGGGAATGGAAAAAAAGTAAAGTTTGTAGTTGTTACACCTTATCAACTTGAAATAGGAACTGCATGTTCCTCCTATATGGTGTGTAGTTCAGCCTTTGCCATTAACATCATTGTGTCGGGCTTGATAAGCCCACTTTGGGCCTGATGGATAAGGCTGTGTCTACGTACTGTTCCAGGAAGAAATGCTCCTGTTTTCCTTTTTCCTTCTTGGAGCAGCTTGTCACATTAGCAGTCAAGCTAACTTAATCTGTACCTAAAGGAGAGTGAGCGACTAAGATAGAAGGGCAAAGTAGGGGGGGTGCTTGTTGAAGACAGACTCAATTAGGCTAAATCTGACTATGGTTTCTATTTTTAGATGTACAGCTGGGGAAAAAGGGGGAAACACCACTGCCTTCTGACCAATCACAGCGGTTAGCTTTTCACCAATGAGAGCAAGTCTACAACCCTATCTCACTCAACAGCTACCTCACATTCTGCGTACACTGGATGACATTTGCCAACCCGGCTAGGTTAATTGACTTAACAAGTCAGTGAGTTTAACCTCCGTGATTGAGAAAGAGATGGTCTGCCTCTTAGTGTTGTGACACGTGTGTTTGTGCATTAAAAGTTGATGTAGGATATTTAGATTACACCTCCACCCCCAACATCTATTGAATGTATTAAAACACTTGCACAGCTGTAAGGAGGATGTGGTCTGACAGGGCAACCCCCTCCCACACACATCCATCCAACACCATCCCTTCCCTTCCCCCTGAGCCAACATCTGCTCGATCTCCCTGGCCTTACACCAGGCCCATTTTAGGAGCCAGGCCATATTGAAGTTTTAATCCAAAGCCTCTGGCCTTACCCCTCTTGTTGCATGGGGATAAAGAAAAAGTGATGAGTTGTGGGTTGGTCAGTGACGTTGGGTGGTGTTGTGCAGGGTGGGACTCACAAAGAAAACATTGGGACAGATGGAAGGAGAGCGAGGCATGTGGGGTGTCCAGGGTTACAGAGGGGTTTCTGTCACTGACCACTAACTTGTTCACAATTTAAATTAATTGTTGCACGTCGTCCCTCTGTGAAGAAAAAACAAAATTCCCCATAAAAAGTTGTTGGACAGGTAATGCTACACGATCTGTCTGCATTTGTGAAAGGGATTTGCCAAAGACATAGTGTACTGATCACATTGCTTGTTTAACTTGTTAGTGTTGCATGCGCACAAGGCACCTTAAGGCAAGTCCCTTGCTCCATGTCTTTTCCTCTCTGCCCCAGTAATTCCTAACCTGGTAAACCAGACCAAAAATTTACTTTGCAAATTAATTCACTTTGTGATATTGGTCTGGCCACGCTCCACTGGGGATTCTTGGCAGAATTTCAATCCTTGTAGGCACGGCATTGGGTTAAGTGTAAAATTATTGGAGCAGCCTTACACTAATCGGCATTGACATTGACCGTATGATGCATGATGTGGGCCCAGCTATTCAGCTATACAGACAGGTGAGTGGGAAGACTAATGTCACCGTCTGTTTATCACATAAATGTTGTTATATTGTGTTGTGATTGATATCCTAACCCACCATGCATCGTGGAAAGAAACAATTGGACGTTTATCGCTTGAAATAAAATCACATTATCACTGAGTAGATGCAGCAACAGGCCTGTGCTAAGTGCGAACAGCGGCAGCTACTATCTGTTGCTCCCCAGAGACAGTGGCTCCAAACTTGGTAACCCGCAGACAAGACGAGTGAGTAAACTAACATTCCTTTTCCACAAGCTATGAAATAATCACATAGATGTTGTTATATTGTGTTGTGATATTATATCAGTTTTAGTGCTTTAGTGCTTTTGTCCGTTGGTTTGTTTTTTTTTAATTTTTAAATTTTTTTATATGTACATGTTGTGTTGTAGCTGAGGCTGCGTGAGTCTCAGTCAGCAAGGCACATGATTGGTAGAAAGACTCCCACTAATTTATCCTAATTTTCCCTACGTGTAGTAATCACAAAAAAACAGTACCTTCCGGGTTGCTATGGTCATTATCCGTCTTGTCGGAACATTCCTTTTATTTAGTATTGGGTAGTTTTCAATAATGAGGGGTTTTTGGTAGCCTGGTTCACTTCGTGAATATGCTACCGCCATGATTGAACTACGGTGGACAAGCGTTTGACGTCTATGTCATCAAATGTAACCACCCCGGCTAGTCGCTGATTGGTCCGTCCAACAATTTGCCTCTGCAATTCTAGAGACAACCTTTACTGCCAGACCGATTCTCAGCTAAATCTGAGCTAAACGGAAGGAGGGCGGAGCCAGACTAAATATTCTTTCCCCCTCCTTCCCTCCCTCTCCTCTCTGGTTTTTGTCCATTTTTATGGCCATCTCCGTCCTTAACTTCATCTCTTTGTTTCCTGCCTTTCTCCTTTTCTCTCTTCCAACCTTTGTCAGTGGAGCAGATTAAAAGGCAGTGTGCACGTGTGAACTAATCCGTGTGTTAGTGATGGGCTTCAGCCCTGGAGCCTCTTGGCCCTGCCTCACAGCTAGCCCCCCCCCCCCCCACACACACACACACACAC
>JAQFJA010000020.1:16629711-16640654 GCA_029874485.1 Naso brachycentron
GTATCTTTGTGTGTGTGTGTGTGTGTGTGTGTGTGTGTGTGTGTGTGTGTGTGTGTGTGTGTGTGTGTGTGTGTGTTAGATGGGTTTGAGAGAGTGTGGGATTTGCCAAAGTGAAGTGTATTGACTGGTATCTGGGCTGGAAATCTGAACCTCCCCTTTAAGTGCACGTCCAGTAATTATCTCAGACATCTTGGATGGCCTGAGAAGTTATCCATTATTTATGTATTCACAAGTTTGGAATCTAGGGCAGTCATATTTTATTTTCTACTTTGTTGGCTCTTGGACTACCAGTGTTGGTTTCAGAAGATTTTGAATTAAAACTAAGCAGAAACTGTGGATGTTGTGTTAGTGCCGTTTTCAGGTGCTTTTGTTTCCTACATGGAGGAAAAAATATACTTAGATCTATTTTACTCTTTCGGTTCCAGTGTACTTTTATTGCTGTTTATTTTTGTTCACATGAATATTTATTTTCTATTTTTTCTGCTCTTTTTCTTCCCTCTCAGTACCCACTGCCCACAGGAAACACCAGAATTTAAATTTGTGCAAATCTATATCTGCTACTCAAGAAGAGCTTTGAGTTTGTGTAAATTAACAGCAAAATAAGAATTGTTGTTTAGATGGCCATCTAGTTGTACATGTAACAGAATTGAGTAATATTCTTTTTATATCAGGGTGCATCTGCGCATGAAAAATAATGTCAAGTAATTTAATTAAAAGAATTACCTTCAAAATAACATTACTGCACAATAAAAACAACAACAGTGAAATGTGTGCCCAATGAAGAATAAAGTTGAAGACAAAGAGAAAAACTGGAGCATTAGATGTTGTTTAGCACCAGAGAACTTAAAAACCACTTTGCCTCAGAAACACACTCAGAGACTGTTAGATTCTAATTTTTATATATTTCTACCATATAACTTGTTTTGAGAAATAATTCACTTTGCAGTTGTGTTTTTCTTAGTCTCTCATCTTTGACAAGTCCAAAATTAGGTTAAACTAAGTGTTAAAACAACAAATTGGCAAATTACCACACCAAGTCCGAAAATTCATCTCATGAACTGCCAGTGATTAGTGACCGCTTTCAGGGCTGGGCAGTTATGGCAAAAATAATAATCACGATTATTTGGATTTATATTGAAACCACAATTATTTAACATGATTATTCACTGGCTTTGAGAAGATCATGTATTTATTGAGCATTTAAACCGATGTTTCTTTTAAATGCTGCTGTCTTTACTGTTAAATACAACTGAACTGAAAAAGAAAACAAAATGAAAATAAATAAAACTGAAATGAATGAGAAATTTATCAAAACAAAAATTAATCACATATAAAAAAATGTAAATGAAAAATAAATATTACCAATTATGTTGCAGTGCACTGCCACAACCTCCTGCAAACTAAATACATACAGTATATTCAGTGTGTCTGTCATTTGTATTCAGCATTTGGGGCATGTTGGGGCACGTGTCCTTAGTGAGAAAGACTGTGATGTCGTCAGTAACTTCCTTACGCCTGCGAGAGCCAGACTGATTTGTGATTGCGTTGTAAAGAGTGTCCTTGATTAAAGTGGCAGGAGAAGCAGCCGCTGTGTAATATTTTGCTCTTGATTGTAGTTCTGTCCAAGTCTGATTCCATGAAACCAAACAGTGTTTGTTTTGTCTTTCCTCTTAACCCAACGGCTCACTTTCTGCCTTCTTATAAGTTGTACTTACGAAGTCTCAAAGCGACCGGAGAGGCAATGTGTTGTTACTTGCTGCTGAAGCTTTTGTGTTTGAGCTTTAGGAGAGGAGCCGAGTTTATTTGCTGGGAGGGGTGCGCTTGATTTACAGACTCGACATGCAGCACATAATTGACCCTTTCTGAAGCCACGCCACCCTTAGTTACTGTTGCTATGTCTATCAAGCTTTCGGAGCTAGCATGGAGCTCTCACTGTAACTAACTGCACTCCCTGGAGAAATATTGTGTAATTTTTGAAGACACAAAAGAGCGATTTCAGGACTTTTTGGTTGGGTTTGAGTTCGGGTTAATGCTGCAGACTTTTGAGAGCTGCCATTTCCAGACTGCAGCCATAGACTGTAGCTTAGCTGGCCAGGCCTGCTAAGGCTCTCAATAGCTAGAAGTAACTCAAATTAAGCAGCTAATATCAATTATAACAACGTAACGTGGCTTCAGTGTTTATCAAAGGGTTACCGAAGCAGAAATAACGTTAGCTGTGCTTGTTAAGCTGTGAGGGGTTCAACGGGGAATGAGGACACCCAGTTTTGCACAGAGCATAACGCCATAGACTTCAGCTTTGTTGGCCACGCTTGCTAGTGCTCTTAATAGCTATAAGTAACTCAAATTAACCAGCTAATATCCAGTAATAACAACATAACATGGCCTCAGTGTTTTTTGAAGGGTTACCAAAGCACATGTAATGTTAGTTGTGCTTGTTAAACTGTGAGGGGTTCGATGGGGAATGAGGACGGGCGAACAGTTCTGCCTTTAGCATGACGTTACACTTTTCAGTGTTTGATTTTGGAAAAGTGAAGAATGTAAATCTCCTTCAAAACTCACCAAATAACGAGCATCGCTTTTGAAAGTGCCCCAGACTCAGCGTTTAACCACAATGAGCTCAAAATCCACAGAACCAGCCTGAAAATGATGAAAATCTGAAAAAATTGCATGAGTTTGAGTTGTCAGACCTCGGTCAGAACTGGCAAATGATCTGATTGGCCCGTTTGCATTTGAGGGCGGTGCTTACGGAGGCGTCAGTTGTTTTTTTTCTCAATTATCTTGTTTTTATGATCATGGGAAGTCAAAACTGAAATTGAAATTCAATTAATCACCCAGCCCTAAGTGCTAGCTAGCACTGATCAGTACAGCAGAGCCACTCCAAAAAAAAGCTCTGACCTTTGGAAAGCTCTGTGCCGCAGGGGCAGTGACATTTCTTGGGGCACAGCAAGGCCAAGCTAAAAACTTGCAGTGAGTTTTATGAGGATGAAAAAAAGGTGAAGTTCCTGAGTTTAATCCCCCCCCAAAAAAACCCAAAAAAACACTCATTAGCCTGAAAGGGCTCCTGTGGTTAAAAAGGCCTAACAAACAGTCCCTGTTTTGGTATTTTAACAGCACTGAGGATGTGCTCAGAAGAGAACAGAAAAGCGTTCTGGGTCTGTTTAAAATGTCCTCACCATTCTGTCTTCCATTATCCCTCCTGAATCATTGAACTATTTTCAGTACTCTACTGCTAATTGCTCTTGTCGACTCGAAGATGTTCGAATTACAGCTTGTTGGTGCTTTTGCACTTGTTTCAGGTCACACTGACAAACATTGAGAGGGGTATTTGTCAGCTTATGTATGACGCTAGTAGTTAGACCACAGAGATATCAGATATCAAAATGTATGTGTATGCATGTGCACTGAGCTGCGCGTACCCTTTATTCAAAGGCACATGCCCTCCTCGTGTGTGTGTGTGTGTGTGTGTGTGTGTGTGTGTATGTGTGTGTGTGTGTATGCATGGATAAAACAAGGGCGAGAGAGGTCGAGTGCAGAGCTGTTGTTGTTCACTGCACTGACGAGTGATGTACATATGATGTGTGTAGGTTCTGTAAGAGCGATGGTGGGCAGCTCTACCATACCAGCGGGGAGAGCTTCAAAGTGCTCCTTTAAAAAGGACTCAGCTTCAGTCAGATCGGAGGCAGTTTGACGCATTTCTACAACAGGTGAAACAACTATGGTGAGAGGAAGACAGATTTGTTTTAATAGAAAAACAAGTGTATTTCTGATCATGATTAAAATTCTCAACCATTTCAGTGTAATCTCCGAGGTATTAAACCATATAAATGTGGCATTTTGCATTTAATCTGATTTTAAGGAAGGATAGAAAGACAGAAAGTTGTTGGATTTAGGCGAGAAGGGCATGGTCCCGCACATGATTCATTAGAGAGGAGGGTGGATGAGGAGGAAAGGCGTGGTGCAGTGACCCGGGGCCGGCTGGCTGCTCGCTCACATGTCAAAGCCAAAAGGCAGGGGCTGCCTGCCTGCGTACCCATCTGGGGCCCGTCAGAGAAAACGAGCCACAGGAACACACACACACACACACAAGCATTAAGAGGCACATGCGCGCACACATGCTGGTAGAATGGAAGTTTGGATTTGGCATGCATATACAAACAATCTGAGCTTTATTTGTATTGCAGTCTTATTGCACAGTTTGTATTCATAAAACAGTTGCTACACATTTGAACATGTTTAATAGTAACACTTGATGCTTCTGATGTACATTTGTTTTTTGCCTCTTCTGAAGATATATATAATGTTTCAGGTTGATTTTTTAACTAAGCCACGTTGTTGTGCATGTGAAGTTTGAAAATAATCTGACCATTATCATTAGGGCAAACTAAAGCTTCTGTCTACACAGCTCTTATAAATGCAGGTTACAAGCTGCACACATTTAAGCTGTGAGTTCCAGGTAACTCCCATGAACTCGTGCAGCAGCTTTAGATGTTTTTCTTCGAATAGCCGCTTCCGTTATAATCGATCCAAGTTAAGACTCGAGTCCACAGAAGCTCACTGCCTCACTACCAGAGAGAGCGTGGGATTTCAGAAGCAGCTGTTAGCTGAGGTATACCTGCAAGGCAGCAAATAAAACAAACCAAACAGAGACAAAATGAAACAGGCATCTATATTCGCTCAGTTTCTCGGGAATCTCCCGCTGCTGAATATGGAAAAAAAAACAAGGCTTTTCTGCTTGTGTTGTCTTCTTGTCAGCGAGGGATTTGATATCCCTGCTGTGCGTGACAGTTTGGAGCACAGGTCCTGGTAGCAACTGGCCACGTGTTATGTAATCCGCCACAGATGAAGAGTTCCCCATTCAGGCAACCTGCAGCTTGCTGTGCCATTCATTAGACGCTGAAAACACAGCCTTCACTACCATTAGTCTGCATTAAGGATTTTTTAATTCATAATTTCTCTTTTGTCACTTTGCAGATCTTTTTGAACCGGCAACTTTTTTCCACCCTGTCATTCTTATTGATCCTTTTATTCACTGCAGTTGTGACCTTTGATTGAGATTTCTTTTGTTGTTGTTGTTGTGCTGCGGTTGATTGTTTTATGGTTCTCAGGAGTAGGGCTGCAACTCACGATTATTTTCATTATTGATTAATCTGCCAATTGTTTTTGTGATTAATTATTCGATTAATCATTTGTTCCATTAAATGTCAGAAAAGTGCTAAAAATGCTCATCTCGATTGCCCAGAGCCAAATGTGACGTCATCAAATTGCTTCTTTTGTCCAAAAAATGGCTCAAAACACAAAGACTCCTCATTTATTTTCATAATTGACACAGAAAGCAGCAAATCCTCACATTTAAGACACTAAACCAGCAGTTCTTTTTACTTTTTTATTTGAGAAATGATTGAATAGATTAATTGATTATCAGAATAATTGGTGATTAATTTTCTTTCAATTCATTTTATTTTTAATAACTCATTGACTTTATATTTAAAACATGACCACAACTGACCCTTTGTATTAATTGCATCTATGATTTTTTTTTTAAACTTAATAACTTTATAAATGTGGCTAGCTGATAATACAGCTAATATTGCCAATAGTTCCGTCAACAAACAGAAAGCTTTTGGTTAATCAACATGCTAATGCTAGTGTTCACTTCTGTCAGCACAGCAGTTTAACCCCTGATGAAGGCGATACCACATTAACAGCAACCTACTTACACTGCCTGTCGTCCTGTGACATCACATTCTTAAACAAAGTGTGCCTAACCCATCCTCGAAGTGATCGGGCCGCACAATAAATCCATAGCTGTTTACGTAAATAGCATCAGCCTTTTCTAAGAACCCAGGCGCACAGTAGCTCTATAGATGGTTGCTCTGTTACGTGACTACAAGAGGAGGAGAGTAAAAGAGAAATCCTGGCTGCAGCAAGCAGGTATTTATGGTCACAAGCCGCCACTCATATTGTAAGCTGCAAAAGATTTAAGCTCTTTGGCTGCGGGTCTACATAACAAACCTTTTCAGGGATTAGTGACCTGTCCTAGGGGGCATCACCAGTAGCTTATGACCTTTAACCCTTCAATGAGACAGTTAGAGATAGTGCTGGTGGTTACAGTCTAACATGATAAACCAGTCTCCACCATTATCTTCAGTTTTCTGTGAGGACTTAATCAGTCTGTTTTTTTTTCCAGCATCATTTCTGTAACACATTCCTGCTGAGAATAGGAGCTCTAGTTTGATACTTTCGATGCCAGGAAGTTAGTGTGATGACTGTGAATTACACAAGAAGACACACACACGTACAATCACAGTCACTGACTGGTCCTCAGTAGAACTGGGCAATAAAAATACATCGTTATTGAGATATAAGACTATATATCGTCTTAAATATTGGATATCGTTGTATATTGGTATGGAATAATGGTGTTTTTTCCTGACTTAAAATGCTGCATCTCAGTAAAGTGATGTAATTTTCTCAACTTCTCAAACTGTTCTACTTGTCTTAACAATTGCCTTTTCCCACAGTCATTATATCTTCATTACTAATGATTATTGTTCAAAAATTGAACTGTGTTAATGTTTTTTCAAAGTGCCAATAGTCCCTGTCACGTCAGAGAGGAAATCTGATCAAAAAATTTGCAATTTTCAATTCAGTCTCCCAGCTCTAGCATTAATAAAATGCTTTTGAGGAGATTTAAAAATGGCAAGATATATATTGTGTATTGAGATACAGTCTACAAATACTGCGTTATAAATTGCTGCCCATATCACTCAGCCCTATTCCTCAGACACTCCCTCTTATATTTTTTGGAGCTTTTTTTGCCTCGTGTAGTTATCAGTGTGTGTCATGCACCCGTAGATTAGAACAAATGTAAGGCTGACGTCCTGTGTGTCTATCATAAGAGTCGCAGCGAGGGTGCTTGAATGCTGCCAACCAGCAGCACGTGTTGCTTTTAGAGGAAATCACACAGCACAGAAGGTAGCCGTGAAAAGGAACGATCCGGAACTCAAAGTGCTGAGCGAGGAGAGACTCCTCCTCATTATGTGGATCTGGAGGAGTGCTTGTGGTTTCTCACTGACTCTGCAAGAAGTGGTGATTCAGCAGCCCCAACAAGTGATGCCTCACACCACAGTCGCTAATAGAAGTCTTAGAGTTAAGAACCATAATGAAGTATTTTGGTTGCAGCTTGGGCCAGAAATGCAGCGACATTCTGCGGCGCCTGTGCGGTCAACATGCCCTCTTGCTTCCTTTGTACGTCGGTCATGTCAGTTGTGTCAGGGAGAGGGAAGGGTTGGGAGACGGGCAGGAGTGGTTGTAAGTAAGGGTTATCTAAGGGCTTTCTGCTGAGATGGTTGTTTTAATCTCGATGAGAGTGGAGGAGAAGATCGTGGTGTCCTGTGTCTGGAGTTTGTTAACTCAGCGTCCGACAGGCTGGACAGACAGACAGATAAGCCTAAACGTGTCCTATGTGTCATGCCCATGTGTGGAAAAATGTTTGAAACTATGACTAAGGGAAAAATAAGTACTAACAGTGTATATGTGCATGAGTAGTATTGAAGTGTAAGCATAAAAAAATAATTGACGTATCTGAGCAACTATGTGTCTGTTCTTCGTGTGTAATGTGAAATGATAGTTGTGCTCTTCTGCTACAGCTGCACAGTAAATAATTTATTGGCGTATCAGTAATGTTGAAACATTCCATGTACATGGCCTACTTAATCTGAAAATGGTTATGTTGTTATTTGCAGTAAAATAAATTTAATACCATCTTTCCACATGATCAAGTTATAATTCCAATGACAGTTTTAAACAAAGTAATCAGAATTGGAATCAGCGAGACACATTTTCTACCATGTTGTCCTCTCTGGAGCGTGTCTTAGACTACAAGGTGGAGCTGCGTGTAGTCCCCCCTCAGGCTGTTGCCAAAGAGTAGAATGTGATTAATTGCCAGCTGATATCTGTGAGGGCGCGCGCACGTGTGTGTGTGTGTGTGTGTGTGAGTGAACTCGCAGGGCAAAGATGGTGGTGTTGGGGCTCAGATGAGACGAGTATAGATAGATGTTTCACAGATAAAGAGCAAAGGTGGTGTCTGCTGTCTCCCGTTAGTAGCACTGATTGCAAAGAAAGATGACCTGAGCCAGATTAATCACACACACTGATCAGACATCATCGCAACCTCCCGGACTGCAAGTGTGTGTGCACTCTGCGTCCTGAGACTTCCAAGCTTTTAGCACTACAATCACAATCAGGACGTCTCCTCTTTCTTTCCCCTCGACATGCAGCACTTGTCTTGTTCGCATAGTTTAAGCACACACTCGTGCATGCTGAACGGGTGTAATGGCCCGCTCTGCTCTCATGTTCTTATCAGCACCATCCATGCATAGCTGAACCTCCCCTCCTCACACTCACACACAAACACTGACATGCATGCAGACAGATACACTTTTGCCAGCACTCACATGCCTCCACCAGTCTTAAAGCAGCAGACCATATCAGGGAGCAGTCTAGCCCAGTGATATCAGTGCAGTGAATTCCTGCTCTGGTCCCCTTTGCTCATCTGCCTTAGGCTCCCCCAGAGATAGTTCCTGAGTCTGGGTCGCTCCGCTGATTCCACCTACTCTTAATGTCTCTCCATTGTTCCCTTAAGGCTAGCTGAAAGGGCAGCTCCTGCTAATGGAGCACTGATTGTGTTATTGCCACAATTATCTCTTTTTACATCTCAACCCGGGGCCATTAGCCGGACAGATAGTACCAGGGGCCTGTCTGCAGTCACAGAAAAGGGACTGTCAGGATGATGGAGTGTATCAGTGGGGTTCAGGAATTTGCCATTACACCTTTCCTCCGTGCCCTCCCTCAGCTGAAACTGGCAGTTTGTAATGTAGACAAGAAAGGTAACTAAAGCAGGGTGCGAAAAATTCCAGCGAAGGGTATTGTACTGTCTCGACGCTTAGACGAGACGTGAATCATCATATTGAACTACGAGCTGATTTCTACGTACGAGCTGATTTCTACGTAAGAGTAAGCATACAGTGCATGTCAGTGAGCCTGAATCCGAAGTTGACAAAATACTGCATGTACTGAGGTGCAAAGGTACAAATCCTTGCTCCGATGCTTAACAGGACCTGCTTAGAACAGCTATACATTTGTTGCTTTTGACTGAGGTGTGTGTAAAGTTATATCAATAGCTTGACACCTGTGCGCCCTTATCTGCGCATGACAAAATAGAGAACAGCATTGAATAATAAGGTGGACTTGCCCTTTGAGCTTTAAAGTCAAGCTATAAAGCTATAAAGTTGCAGTGGACTGCAAATGAGGGAAACTGGTTGGTAACTGGATTGTACTGGTTAAAATGTTAAAAAGTGCTCACGGGTGAGGTGATAAAAAATGCAATGAAAAATTATTAAATGGCGATAAATAGACTGAAAAATGTGTCATATTGGATTAAACAAACGATGCTGACAGCGTTCAACTTCAGGAAAATGATTTGCAGTTCAAAAAAGTGAGAAAATCGAACTATCTGATTTTGCAGTAACCAACATATCCAAATATCATGATGATAGGGTATTGTGACTTAGGTATGGTGATAATATGACATCGTTGGGCCTTTGGCAATTCCCACCCCTTATGAGGAACCTCCCCAACTGTCTAAATGATTTCCCAGGTGCTAATGAGCAAGGCATTTAACTACCAATATGCAGCACATCTTACATTTAACCATCCAGTCATTAGTCATTCGCTGTCCTTCAAGTATTTTAACCATGTGTTTGTCTCTCTGCTTCTCTTTTCTCTGCAGACGAGCTCACCTGCGGCTGTGTCTGGAGCGGTTGAAGGCCCTCATACCTCTGGGACCCGACTGCAACCGCCACACAACCCTGGGCCTGCTCAACAAAGCCAAAGCACACATAAAGGTAAGGAGAAGTAGCAATTACCTGCTTCCATTTTATTTGTTCTTGCTTTCGCAGCCAGATTCAGCAACCCTCTGCTGAAGTCACTATGTAATGCAGTCATGCTGCTGCCGAAGCAGAGACACCACAGTACAAATGTTTTGAGATGACACTGATTTAATGTTGTTATTGGCAGCATTTCTATTTAGAGTTGTTCCAATACCGTTATGGGAAAATACTGCCAGTACTACTGAAAATGCTGGTATTGGTATTGGTGAGTACACCAATCTGTACACCAGTCAGATACCACACCATGTTATTTATTAGTGGTAATAAAAGGTACCCAGCCACTTCTCAATTAGCTCAGTTAGCTCTGACTGGCATTACATACCTGAAATCAATTTTTCTTTGCCGCTCTGAAACAGCACTCAGGAAGTTGGGCTGTCCTGCCTCTGGCAGCGATGAAGAAGAACAGAGAGAGCTGACAGAGCTAGCGAAATTTCAGCATTCTGCAGTATTTTACACTGGAAAGTCAAAGGAAATGTGTAAGGAATTGTTTTTTATGCGCTTGTATCGCATCGGTACTTAGTATTGGCCGATCATCAAGTTTGGGTGTCTTAATCAGTGTCAGGAAGGAAAAAATGGTATCGGAACATCTCTATTTTTATTGCAATTTTATTTCATTGTTTTCATCACAAAACCAGGACGCTTGTTAGTTTTTGAATGTGTAAGTAGAACAGTTCCTATGAAGGGAACACCAGAGTTGCATTGCATCTGTAATCCAGGGATTAAACCATAGATTATTTGTTTATTTGAAGTGAATAAAATGAAAAAATCTTATTCTTATGTGATGACATGAGGTGTTGAATTTGCTCTGAAATGCATTTGAATTTGACAAGAGAATAACAGATCAAGACATTCGCCTCACGTTGTTCCATCCGCTTCTGAAACAGACATGTGACTGCCTGAGATTGAGCAGCGTGCATGTGAGAAGCCTGGCGTGCTTTCACGTTACATAGAGGGGAGGCATAAAGCTGATACTGTTGCTGTTGGGGGGGGGGG
>JAQFJA010000020.1:16653218-16664955 GCA_029874485.1 Naso brachycentron
CTGTAGGTAACACTTTACATAAAGCATGCATGTATATGCATTATGATAATGTGTTATAATGCGCCTATAGTGCTGTGTAATCATAGTTATAAACAGGGTTAAGTTAACCATAACCATAACCACCTATAACGCATTATAAGTGTGTTCATAATGTGTTATATATGTTCATAATAATGCATTAAAGATGCTTGGTTTAAGTGAAGTCTTACCATTACATGATGCTCAGGCTTGCAGAGATATCCAGAGTTAAAATTAACAAGTTGTCCAAATTCAGGGTCCAGTATGTAGGAGGAAATTCTTTCTCACCTGCACACAGCTGACCAATCACAGCGTGAAAGTGGCGCGAAAATCCGATGGTTTCATTAAGTTGCAGAATTGACACGGTCCTCACAATCCAACATCAGAAAGATGTGGGTTTCATGTTGAACACTAAAAATATGGACGACTTTACAAGTCAAGTCAAGATCATACTCTATTTTTAAATGTAACAAGTGCTGTACATTTCGTATGTATCTATGCTCTAAGTTTTGTTTTGTTTTTTTTAAATACCTTCTTATTGTTACTTTCTTTTGCAGGTTTATGCTGTTCATCTTCCAGGTGAAAAGTGGCCTTGGGAACTGTGCATCATGTGCTGAACACTGAGGCCAGTTCAGGGCCCATTGAGGCGTTTACATGCAAGAGTGAATCAATCTCCAAACATATTATCTAGGGTCAAAAAATTGGACTTCAATTGGACAATTTCAGTCAGACTAACATGTTTGCATGTATTTTAAAAATCCAGTTTTAGTCAAACCAATCGTTAAGTCAATTTTTTTCTAACATCATGTAAATATAATGAGTGTGGTGTAGAGCATTTAAGTGTGTGTTTCTTCTATGCTATACAGTATATCCTAATTTTTTTTACATGTTAACACCTGTCTCTAACAGCTAAGCTAAGCTCCTGTGTGTGGACTTCTATTGTGGATAAGTGACAGCACCATGTCAAGCACTTTCGGGTTACATTTGCAGACAATCAGGAGTTTCATAAATGACGAAGAACCAGTGCTGACCATCTTCCTGTCGGCTCCTCAGGCATACAGATGGACAGCCATGACGAATCTGGTCCCTGCCTGGTCTTTGTCTGCTGTCACCTCCCTGTTCCGCTGAGCTTCGTCTCTTAAAATATGATAGTTGTAAAAATGCGAAGTAGCACTTTGCTGATGGAGTGACATGTCATTTCCACTTTCCTGCACTACACATACACACACACCAACATGCGTAACAGCCACACATGTAGGTGACGCACATACACACACACATACACTTTTCCATTGTGCTGACTCGGTCACGATGTCATCCACTTCACAAACAGGCTGCCCTTTTTGAACACTCAAGGTTGGCTGTGGGTATTTTTGTCAAGCTGTCGGTAAAATGGACTGACTGTTAGTCGACTTATTCTCTCTTCTCCTCTGATTTCCTCCTGTTCTCGTTTCCTTCTCGCTCTCTCTCTGTTTCACATCTCTCTCTCAGTGACACACAGTGTGACTTGTCACTGTTTGTAGCCTCTGGAAAGGTGACGACCGCGTGGCTTTTGGAAGAAAGGCTGCGGGGATCCGTCCTCCTCACCTCACTTATCCTTGAATGAGTCTCCATCACCCACGCTGAATGAATCTGTGACAGTGAAATAATGCTAGCTAATTCTACACAGGGGTGAACCACGGCTGTAAGCGAGCTTTACATCATCTTTATATACCCATCAATACTTGTTCATTTGTGCCTCTATTTTGTATGTGTCTGCTTCACCACTGAGAGCTCCTCATATACTGGTGTTACATCCATGCGGATGATAATTCAGTTGACTTCCTTCTCTGTCTTTGTATTTATTTATTTGACTGGACAAAATGTGTGTAACTTCAGTGTAGGAATATCCTCTTACATGTGGTTCATGGTCTCTTAAATAAAAATCTAGTTTCCTCTCTGCGTCTTTCTCTGCATGTGTGTATATCGGAGTGTGATTGCTGAGGCGGAAGAAAGTCGTGTAGTCTTAAAGGGCACGGCCGGCGGAGGGGACTGAGCCAGTAGCAGCAGCTGCCCTGCCTGAAGATGTCTCAGATCATAATCATCCACACTCATGTTGTTGACTCAGACTTTCAGGGCTTGGCAGGTGATATGGGCAACCACAGGCCTGTTTGGAGAGAGAACAACGTTCTGTCAAACCTAGTTTCTCATTATGAGAGATCGCATACATAGAAATCCAAACGCTTTGCTCCAAACATGCTGGCTAACGTCTGCTAATGCTAATTTCAACAGTGGATTTTTTTTTTCAATGAACTCAGGTCATTCAAGTCCAAGAAAGCTGTTTTACTGAACATGCACATCTTTTTAGGGCAGCGACAGCTTTGCTGCCTGACACCTGGTAACGCTGCGGCTGATTCACCAACGGTGCACCTGGTTTGTTTTTATGAAAGCAGATTTGTGAATGTAGATGTGTGTTTGCCGTACAGTGAATGACAGCATGGCGCGGCAAATGTGTCAGCACAGAGACAAGAACACATCATGGAAAGTGTCAGCAGCACATCATCTGCAGGCGTGTGTGTGTGTGTGTGCGTTTGTGTTTGTGTGTGTGTTAATGTATGTATGTGTGTGTAAGGGAATGAAATTGATTGAAAGGCATAGACCCACACGAAACAGATTAAAACAAAAGAAGGCCCACAAAATGTGATTTTTTTTCCCAAAGAAATTCAGAGAGGAGGAGGGTGGATGAGTCACCAGTGTTGTTGGTATGTATGACAAGACGCAGCATTAGCCCAGTCATGTCTTCATCAGCCTCGCTCTCCCTCTCTGAGAGCCTTTCTCTCAGGGGTTGATCTGCTTAGCGGGACCACCTCATGACGGGGCACAGCGCTGAGCTTCAGGCTGTGTGTTTGTCTGCATCGTTTCCACCAAGTGATCATGGACATGGACACCAGGCATGCTGACCATAATGCACTGAGTTTATTTACTGTATTGCTATAAATAGTCTCCAACATCATAATGTTGCTAAAATGAACTGGCTTCAGCTTGTTGCTCTTGTATGATTTTCTCAACCACCATCTGTTCATACTGTATCATTTAAAATGACTTAAATTACATGTCCATCCAGTTAATAGAAAAATCAACACTTTCAGGCTTGTGCTTTAAGAAGCTTCATTACCATATTTACTTATTGCAAAATGAAATTTTGTTATTGTTGTTGTTGTTCAAAGTCTGGAGGCTTTATATTATGAAATATAAAAAAATTACAGTAAAATGACAAAAAGTTTCAGGCACGACTTCACCAAAGCAGCTAAAACTGACTTAAATTAATTTATATTGATCCCAGCAGCCCTCCCTGTGGAGCACCACCTCCGCTTTTTTGTTTGGTTAAAAGACACTAAGCACGGCTAAGCATAAAAAAGCATAATTTGATTGTTTGTTAAAAAAACATTGCTAACTGATTTAAAATATTAAGATAAATAAAAATCATGAAATGGTAAAATTCAGTAAATGTCAAAATACAGTACACGTTAGGTAAATTCATGCGTTTCCTGATGTGAAGCTAAAAGAAATTATGACAACAGAGAGTAACTTTGTTTGCACTTGTAGGAAATTTAAGGGAGACTTTAATGAGTTTCACAATTTTATAAAGGAGTTTATTTTTCCTGTTACCTCTTAAGATTTATTTAACAATGTGATAATTTGCAATAGCATAAACAGTACATTCAATGTTTAAAAAAAAATTAAAAAAATTCTGTGTTTTGTTTATTTAAAGGTTTTTTACCTTACTTACAGCTTTCTTGTGGCTCATGACTGAAACTAAACTTTATTTGCAAAATAAAAGAAGAAAAAGGGAAAAGCTGTTTGATCAATGACTGAAACCCAGTTAGACCTCTGAGTAGACGGCCCCGTCTCTTTCAAGTGGGGAATTGCACAGGGTTAAACAATAATTTGACATTGTGTATAAGTGCTTTTGTTTTGACAATGACTGAAAGAAATGATGAGATAATGAGATAATGCAAGATAACTAATGAATGTGATAACGGAGAAACAAGATCAACTTTGTTTTTACATCATTAACGTTAATGTTTCACATCATTTAAGGAGGTATTCCCATATCCTACAGCTGACAGATTCGGGTGCTAATGCTCAGTAATTATCAGGCTATAAGAAGCATTAATATTAAACTGACAGCCAGTCAGTTCAGTCAGCGAGCTCAAGTTCACTTTTATCTGATAAAAAATACTTGTAATACTTATAAATTCTTAAATAGAAAACTGTATTTTAAACAACTGGAGCTTTTTGGTTCTGAGGGAGAAACAAACACTTAATGTAAATTTATCTTTTTATTCGTTTTATGGCCTGATTATGATCAATTGTGTTTGCGATATGTCTTAATAATTATGGGGTGAAGCTGCTTTTGTGGGATGTCGGAGACATAAGCTATGTAAAAAGTTGAAAAAACAACGTTTAGATTATGATGATTAAGACTTATTTTTTGCTGTAGGGGATTTTTCTTAGTCCATGACCTCATGGACCGTTGGTCTGTGTGTCTGAGAGTCTTTCGCACTTTGAAGGTTAGCTGCGGTTTGTAGCCTACGCAGGTTGTGTGTGTAGGCTTCTGTATGCAAATAACTGCAGTGGTGTTTTGATGGCCAGCAACAGCAAAGTGAAGCAGAAGATCCTTTGTGTGAACGGATGAGTTCACCTAAATAATAAAACTGATTATTTTCTTACTTAGCCCTAATGAGGCTTAGCAACAATTCAGTCAGAAGAATTTCTCTTTGTGCTTGCCCACGAAGATTCTATCTATTTTCCTGCTATCATTACGCTCCACTACTCATCATCCTTTTCATCCAATCACAATCTGCCACCCTCTCTCTCTCTTTTAGCCAATCAGTCGTTAGCTGTCAAATTTTAAAGTGCTCTCTCTCTCTGTTGTCACTCAGCCCGAGAAGTTTCGCTCAGCCCACCTCCACCCCTCCACCACCTCAATCAGGATATGGGTCATCTTCAATCAAACCTTTCAATCAGAAATTCCTACTGCATGAAGCATCACTCCTCTTCACCACCACCAGTGTCTAGAGTCCGGGGGAAGTCTTCTTTAAACAGGAAGCTTTTGATTCATCAAGCTTCCTAGATGAACTTCCTGCTGCGTCTAAGCACCAAAGACAACTTCTCTGTGCACAATAAATTTGATCTCATTTTGAAACCGGTCATTCTCTTTTTTCTTGTCTGTCCTGATTGAAATGGGGTCTTGCTCTCCTGAAAGTTTCTGTTATATCTATGAAGGCTGATATCCGCACAATCATATATTAATATCAACTTTAGAAAACTTCTGAGCACCAACAAATCACTTTTAAAATGCTCACACCAGTGTGCTTGGACAAATGAAACCACAACTATTTTTACTGCAGGGTACCACAAAGGCATGTTTCGAAAATATGCTTCTACACTGATCTGTACTTTTATTTTGGCCTGCCTGCATCTCCATTCATCATTAGATGGAGCTGCTGCTTAGGGTGCTGCAGGTGTTGCAAATCTGAGCCAAACGACTTTGTCGGCTGGATCCAGCTTTGCATGGAGGATGAATGAAGCTGCTAGATTACACCTGTTACTGAGGCCCAATTCAGACCAAATCAGCTGTTGCGGCAAAAAAGGAAGTTCTTCCATTCATTTAATGAACTCAGCTGTTAGATTAATGCAACATGACATTATGCTTTGTTGGCAAATTAGCCTATCAGACTGAGGAGAGATGAACAACTTTGCCACAGGGGAGTACAAAGACTCAGATTTGCATTTGCAAATGAGCCGACGCTCCCACTCTGCCGAACAGCCTGCTGTGATCACCGCAACGTTTAATTTGGCCTAAAATCTTTCACCCACCGTCGTCTCCAGCAGTCCCTGTTT
Organism: Naso brachycentron; assembly: GCA_029874485.1. Taxonomy (NCBI): domain Eukaryota; kingdom Metazoa; phylum Chordata; class Actinopteri; order Acanthuriformes; family Acanthuridae; genus Naso; species Naso brachycentron. Next base: position 16,659,123 of record JAQFJA010000020.1, read on the forward strand.
GTAAAAATGTCTGCCAACATCAGCTTCATTGCTGCTCCAACCCCTCAACCATATCTGCACAGAAGATGATTGGCGTGATGATAGAGATGACGCTCACGCAAGGATAATGAGTAACACTTCTTCTTCTGCACTCTTAATCCAGCAGGATCGGCTCTAACATGGGAGCACAAGAATGATAATTGCTATGTCAACATCAGCAGCAGCAGCAGCAGCAGCTCCCCCCTCATACAGTAAAGGAGGAGAAACTGTGTGACTGGAATTCAAATTCAGTGTGTTGTGACGTGTCAGAGCTCACAGAATAAGAGTGTGTGGGTGTGTGCATGTGCAAGAGTGTGTCACGCTTGAACGTACAATGTTTTGTGGAAATGTGTGTATCGCTAAAACTAGAGCTCTCACTTGTGCGTGTTGTACAAGTGAGCTTGTATATGTGTGTGTGTGTGTAAAAGAGTATCATACACATTCCTTTGTTATTCCATGCCTTGTTCTCTCAGAGCTCCTTCAACCAGCCGAGCCTCTTCAAAAACAACAGCAACAACAACAACATGAGTAAATCTGCCACGAGTCCAATTAGATGTGAAACTGTGACGGTGTAAGATCTGGTACGCCTGACACTCGGCGTCATTCACACCTTATCATATCACCCATGGCCACTAATTAGAGCTCCGCCTGGGTGACGATGTTCATGATGATGAAGAGTCACGTTTTGGTTCTTTCTGCCTCTGATCTGTAGCGGTCTCTGTGCGCTTTGATCTATGCGGCGCTTCGTGGCCCCATGACTGTGGTCAACAGGAAGTGAGGAGGGGTGAATCACTGCAGTGTCCTTGCCACATGTCTCCACCGTTTCATATTAAACACTAAGACCTCTCATTATCAGTTTTATTTTTGTCTCGTCTCTTTGTGCTACCTTGCCCACTGGAGTCTCATGCTTTGAAATTCAAAAACGTCCTGAAATCTTAAGACCACACATGTTCGCTCTTACAGCTCTCATAGTGTCATTTCTGGCCACAGCATGCAGCTGTTGTGACTGAATGAGTTACAAGCCAATTCGGAATCAATCAGTCAGTACATTTACATGCACAGTTAAGTTGAGCTACGATTATAGCTTGGTTAGGCCTTTTCTTTGGACTACTGTCCTTGTCCCAGTATACAAGCACTGAAATAGAATCTTTATTTATTTATTGTCCGACTCCGCTAGGGTAGGCAGTGATATGCCCTGCTCAGCTGGTTGCTTTTGGACCTTCTTCTGGTTAGCCAAGCAAGCTACAAACAGGTTAGCAAGCGGCTAGCAAAATCTATGTCGAACAGTGAACACATGGACAACTTCACAACGCTATACATTTCATATTTACGCTTTACTTTTGGTACAAATTCGATGCGTGCTTCCCCTTATGTGATTTTTGTTATCGCACTGGCTTTCCTCTACCAATTTATGCTGTTCGAGTTCCAGGTCAAAGACGCCATGGAGACTATTGATCATGCGCAGATTGCTTAGGCCAGTCCAGGTCCAGTTAATGCGTACATACGCAGGAGTAATTTGACTTCCAATCACATTACCTGGGTGTGTTAGCTCGACTTTGAGAAATTCGATTTAGTATAATTTCACTCAAACTAACAGGTCTACATGCATTTTAAAAGTCTGGTTTTAGCTGGGTTAACACAATATATCTATTTTCTCTAACATCATGTAAACATACTGAGTACGCTCACGTGATTTAAGAAAGAATCCATTGATTGTGTTAGTCTGACTAAATGTGAACCTTTAAAATACACGTAAACATGTTAGTCTGACTAAGTCGAATGTGGACTATCACACCTAGATAATGCGGTTAGAGATCGATTTACTCTTGCATGTATACACCTCAATCAGCCTTGAACTTACCTCAATGTTCTGCGCATGGTTCATAGTTTTGGCGGCGATCTTTGACCCGGAAGATGAACAGCATAAATTTGTAGAAGAAAGCTGGGAAGAAAACAAGAAAAAGGCATAAATAAAGTAAAGCGTAGAGTATATGCCAAATGTACAGCACTGTAAAGTTTTCACCGTTCAACACTGAACCCGCTCACCGCTTGCTAACATTTTTGTTGCGTGTTTGGTTTGTCATGTAACAGGTCAATCGGAAGAGGGTCCGATTGCAACCATCTGAAAGGGGGCACAGTTAAGGGGGCATAGAGTCACATACTTCCATCAACACATTGATTCTTCCCTGGTTCTTGTATACAAGGACAGTAGTCCAGTTAAATGGCCCAGTCAAGCTATAACTGTATTTCTACTTAACTGTGCATTTAAACGCACACACTGACTAGTGATCCTACCCAAGCAGCCAATCAGAAGACGATCTGCCCACCAAAAACAACCACATCTGGCATACTGAGCGCGAGCAGGCCTGACATGACGGGGTTTTTTTGTCTCAGGCAAAAGGAAACCACACATCATTTTGTGAGGAGAGAGGAAGGCATGCAGAAGTGAAGTGAGGTCCTCGGCCCTGTGGGTGACGCTCTGAGGCAGGCTGGGTTTTTGCAGGGTCACATCCTGTTACATCAAGCCAGTGTGAGGTGGTGGGTCACCCTGCCATCTCAGCCCCCACAGGCCTGCCTCCTTCATCTGCTGTTTGAAAAGAAGTGGGGGAGTCAGCCACAGCTTTGTGTTCCTGGCCTCTCTCTTTGTGTGTGTGCGCGCGTGTTACTCATGTTGTGGGGACATAAATCTGTTTACACAGTGAAATTGTGCGGAATCACCTTAATTATGGAGTTAAAAGGCAGGTCCCCATAAGGTTAATCATTGAACGTAAGGGTGAAGACTCAGGTTAAGGTTAGCATCAGGTTAGTGTGAGTCTTCAGATAAAGAATTTAAGTCAATGTAACGTGGAAGCACGACTCTGTGTGTGTGTGTGTGTGTGTGTGTGTGCCTGTGTGCACACATGAGCATGTGAGTGTTTTGACAAAGAAGTATGAGTCATCACTTAATTATATATTAAAGCTTCTTCACTGTGTGCTGCTTCTCTTTTTTCTTGAGCTTCCTCTGCCCTGGGTTCATGCCTGCAGACGCTCTCTTTCTATTGCACTCCTTCTCTATCTATCTATCTATCTATCTATCTATCTATCTATCTATCTATCTATCTATCTGATTGACCTCTCTCTGAATGTTTTTTAGTGCCTACAGGCTTGTCATTCCTCCTTCTGTCTCACTATGTTTTTACATTGTATGTGTTTGTAATGCCTATAGGCTTCTCTCTCTCTCTCTCTCTCTCTCTCTCTCTCTCATCTGTATGTGTTTGTATCATTGTGTCTTGACATAAATCATGATAAGCATGATATATAATCATGTCTTGGTCTAACTTTAGCATGAATTTTAAGTTTTCAGACTTCAAAATGATAAAAGCATTATTTAAAATTCTAGATATTCAGACTCCTCTGTCTGTCTAGATGTAAACATTTTTTTTAGCTTTGAGTTTAACCTGTTTTTGTTCATTTCTGTGTTAGTGTGAATACAAAAGCCTACATTAAAATTGCTTTCTTAGTTTGCTGTGGAGCTCAGCACGATCCTGCAGGTACACACACTCGTACAATCGTTGATATTTCAGTCGAAACATTTTGAGGCAACAAGTCACAGACAAAATACCTCTAAAAAAAAATTCAGAGGCGGAGCTCTAATGCCTTAATGGAATCGTCATTTCACTTGTTGTCATAAACTGTGACGCCAGGTGCCCTGCGATGACGTCACTGATAACCTTGCCTCAAGCAAAGTGAGGCCGACAAAGGCGGAGGTTGTGCTGCTGATGCTCCCGCTGGAAGGCTGCAGCCGCTGGTGGTTTGAGCCACAGTTGGAAGTCTTTGAAGTGTTCGCTGTGTTTACTTTAAAGACTCCAAAGAGAAATAGCTCTCACTGTCAGGTGTGCTGCCAAAAATCTTCATTTTTATGAGGAAACCTTTTGTTTCACAAACATCTAATCACAAGTCACAACCTTTTGTGGTGGTTGTAAATTCCTGATTGATGAAATGATCAACATCTCACTTTAGAATTATAATAATTAAAAACAATGTTCAGATATGTAATTTAAAATAACTCAGAAAGTAATAGCCTTGTTCCAGACCTCTGAATTGCCAGCAACATATGTGTTTTTTAGCAATTCGAACAGGTCTGGTGTCCACTAACAACTGTCTACAAGGTTTGCAGAAACAACCAATAAGCTTCTTTATAGAATGAGGGGTAAGACGGGATGCTGCCTTCCTATGTAAAGGAGAACTTCGGTATGTTTTTCAACCTGGGCTCTATCTCCCTGTGATTTGTGTGTGTGTGTGTGTGTGTGTGTGTGCCTAATATGGACAGCTATTTTTGAAGTCAGTTCAGTATTGAGGGAGGCCGATGCAGCTGAGAAACGAGCTGTAATGGGATTCTTGGCTGCAAATGTTTTCACCACTGACAGGCTCAGATCGATAGTTTAAGTCTCTGACAACAGCCTGCAAAGTATTTCTCTTAGCCTTCACTTGCCGGGTGCTGTGTAACCAAATCTCATTCTGAGGTCTGCTTGTCAAATTGTAGGAGTTCCTCATCCATACACTTGGCTCAAAGTCTCATTCTCGCAGAATCTGAATCATCAGAGCAGAGCTGGTTGTTTTGGAGTACGGTTAGGAGTTTTGTGTCATTAGCTTCAGTGTCGTGGCTAAATATTTACCCAACTTCAAGAGTTTGGATGAGACCTTTGGTTTTGACAGTCGCTCGTGTTTATTTGAGCCAACAGATGAGGAGCTCCTACAGTTTGACAAGCAAGACGTCAGAACGAGATTTGGTTACACACAACCTGGAGCAAGTCAAGGCTAAGAGAAATGCTTTACATGCTGTTGTTAGAGACTCTATCAAAACAAGCTTTCACCCACCACAAGCACTTTAAGTGGGTGAACTCTGACAGTGCGCATTTGCCCCTAAGTAACTGAAGTTCTCCTTTAATAAGAAAGCTACTGAGCTACATGCATGAAAAACAGCAACAGAGAAGGGGTCAACCCTCAGAAACAACAACATTTAAACTAACGTAATAAGTAAATCTTACCTGCTCTTCGCAACAGCCTCCACTATGACTTTTTTTTCAAATTGTGTCTAAAATTCTGTAATTTATAGTCATTATTTTTGAGTTTTATTCTTTTGTTGGGTTTAAGTATCTAAAGTGAAACGTTTTCTGCCTCCCTGATGTCTCGACACACTGACCTTTTTCTGTGTGTTTGTTTACAGACATTCCCGTGAAATGACTTTGTCACCCAATTACTATGGTATGAAATTGCATGACCAGTGTGTAATAGTTTCTGTGCTTATGTAAGGAAGCTTGTGCGATGAATAAATGCTATGCCCTTTACATAAGAGAGGTGCCCAAACAAAACAAACAAATTTAAGGTGCAGTCAAAACTAAAACAGGAAATATTTCTTTATTTGAGTCATGTTGAATCATCATCTGTCCATCTTTGATTCAGGATTTGATTGTATTTAAGCTGTAATTTTCAATGGGTGACATTTTTTTTCCTTTGTAAAATTTTTAACTAGCTTTATATCATTACAGTGTGACTATTTTGTGCAAATAAACATGTAGCACCAACATGTTAGGGTCTTTTACTGCCAGGCAGCTCAATTTTACGTAAAGATAATCTTGCCAACAAACTCACATCATTTTAAAATAAAGATGCCAAAAACAATAGTTGCAACTGCAGTCTCATTTCATTTTATACATCGTCTGAGAAGTTTTTTTCCACAGCAGGTGATTGATTGTTTTGTTGTTGCTTTTTTACCTTGCTGAGAATTTAGAGGCTGTGCAGCCTCTGGAAAAACAGCAAAACTACCCTAAAAATA
>JAQFJA010000020.1:16718982-16732852 GCA_029874485.1 Naso brachycentron
GCCATAATCAAACAGAAGCGCTAGTTGCCCTCCACAGCAAATCAGTCACAAGGGTATTCCCCGACACGACCGAAGGACGTCTGTGACGTGGACGTAATGTGAGCGATAGGAGTGGGGATCTCTCGGCACCATACAATTTGATTTGATTACGATTCAGAGGCCTACGATTCTGAAGCATTTTGATTTTATCGTAGTGGGACACACTTACATATGGCGTGGCTGTTGTCCGGTTCACTTTCCATCAGCTTTGTAGAAAAAAGTGCTTCCAAACGCTACCTTTAATCCAGTCAATGCTGGTCAAATCTCGCCGTCAGCCATGTTTCTTTGTTGTTTTTTTATGTGATCTCTGTAAACTGTCCAGTTGTGTGGCACACTGCTGTTCCATTTTCTGCCTTTTCCACTCCGTCTGTTTTGTGTTATATAAAATTTCAATTAATGATTATTGGACATTTTTTTAATCCATTTAGAATCGTCCACATCTGAATCACAATGCATCTAAGAATCGTTTTTTTCCCCCTAACACTAGTGGGCATGTATCAAATTTCTGAGGGAGGTCTGCAAAACTCTGCTTGCGTTTCATGAGTCATTCGTGCTTAATCAGACTGTGCTCTGTACCATGTAAACAGGAATATGACTAAATATTCTACAAGCAAGTTATGTAAACACCATAATCAAAATACTGCCTTATTTAGAATAAGTTCAATATTTGGGTTATTGCAGTCCATGAAAATCTACTAAATAAATTATTCACAGCCTCATTCCCTTTGAAATGTTAGCATTATATTTATAATCATTGGATGCAGTTAGTCAGAAAAATGTCTCCTTTTTTGTTCATTTTCAGTTCAATGAAGATTTTTTTAATCAAAAGGATAGTTTTCTGAAATCCTAATCAGCTTGAACTGTTTTATATACATATAAAGTATAGGCACTTGTAGTTTTAGCATTCTGCATCTAGCCTTGTAGAAAAGAAGGATGGAACTTAATTATCATGTACTGTCAGTATTTTGTTCCGATTGTGTCGGAAACTGAAAATGTAATTTAAAAATAGACAACTGCTGTTAACTGTTTTCAAAAACTTCATATGCCACCATTCAGTTCATTTACAGCATTTCCTCCACATAGAAGCTCAGTTGAAAGTTAAAACGCTCTTCTGTTCTGTCCTCGCTCAGTTAACATGTGGTGTCACTTGGCTAAGCCTGTATTTTAAATGTGGATTCAATCCATTTGGGTTATGTGGCTACTTCAGCCAGCAGGAGGCTGGCTTGCATACAATGAGGAGGTCTAAGAAGGTCAGGAGGGATTAGTGAGTGTTAGGTCATATCAGCCAGAGCCATGACTCATTCCCGAACAGGCCATGAAGGCAAAACAGGCGGATCAGCGAGGATTTGTGTTTGCGTGTTTATGAGATGGTCACTTCCGCCCAGGTATGATTATCTGTGTGTTTGCACACCTGTGTGATCGTGCGTAGCTTCTCACTCACAGCCAGTGCTGTGTGTGCAGGTTAATGTGTGCAGCTGGTGATTACATCTATGTTTGAGTAGGCAGGGGAAGAGGATGACTGAGCCAATGACATGGCGCTCGTCCTTCACTCCTGCAGCAGTGAGTCAGAGTGTAGATCAATTATTTAAAAGCCTCTTGTTGTTCACTCTCCACCTCTGCCCTGTCGATAAGCATGAGATTATGCTGCTGCACCTCATTCATCCCTCCTGTTTTAAGTTGTGTCTTCATTCTGCCATCAGTGCTGAGGTCATGAGGGGAGTGCACCTGCATCGTGACTGCGCATAACTGCTACAACTCCTATTGACTTGGTTATGTAAAATACACCTGCTCTCAATTTTTATTCATAAGTGTTGGAGTGGCCATCAGACATTTATGTAGAGTCTTTAAATTCAGGACAGTCAGTGGCCTGATGATTAGCTGTTCCCATTAAAGAAAATCACCATCGTCTTTTTCTGCTGCTCAGGTCAGCAGGAAGGGCAGCCCTCTGACTTTCAGGAGCCCTTTTTGATGCAGCCGATCGATTGAATTTAGTGTTTATTGAGTCCTGTTAAACCTCAAAGGCTCAGAGAAGTGTTGTAATGCTGCAAGTTCAATAAGCCTGTCTGTTAAATTAGCCTAATGATGAGTGTGTGCAGCCATCCTTAATCCTCCTCCTTGATAACAGTGATGACACAATCTCCCCTTAGAGACCAGATCACTCTGAGATGCATCCAAAAGCTAACAAGCTGTCCTGACCTCTTTTTTTTAATTTACTTATGAGAGCAACCTCCACAAAAACTGTCTGTTTGTTTTTGTTTGTGTACAGTGCTTTTTTTTTTTTAAATCTAGGAAAATAAAATGGGTTATGTGGACACTGGTCAAGTAAAACTCTGAGAAGATAAAGTCTGACTAGTCATCGGAACTTGATTTTTTTTTTTTATTACTCAATCACTTCTGCGAGGAAATGAAACTGTTCATCCATCATAAACAGTGGCTTATATTTCCTTAATCACTGTCTCCACGTATCAACAATGAGATCGACCAGCTGATGAACCAGATGCAGCAAATCGAGACCCAACAGAGGAAGTTTAAAGCCTCAAGGGACAGTATTCTGTCAGAGATGAAGATGCTGAAGGAGAAGAGGCAGCAGTCAGAGAAGACTTTCATGCCCAAGGTGATGACACGTTCTGTGATTTTGTCACAGAATCACTAATTCATATTCATAACTCTGTCACAGTCATCAGTCAGTGCAGTCGTCTCGTGTCTGAATCTGTCTCCTTCTTCTTTTCCAGCAACGCAGTCTCCAAAGTCTGGAGGCCAGCCTGCATGCCATGGAGTCCACGAGGGAGTCGCTGAAGGCCGAGCTGGGTACAGATCTGCTCTCTCAGCTCAGCCTGGAGGACCAGAGGCGTGTCGATGACCTCAACGATGAGATCCGTCAGCTCCAGCAGGTCAGCAGGAGGACTGAAAGGAGACCTGTGTGTGTGTGTGTGTGTGTGTGCGTGTGCGTGTGCGTGACTGTGTCTGTTGTGGCAGAGTTTTAAGTCTCACATTAAAAAAGCTGACAGTATACTATAGATTTCTGTTACATTGAGGGAAAAAAAATTTTTAACGAGTATACTTCGCGCCAGTGTCCCCAGATCATTCATTTAAGGCTAAGCTCAGAAAAGGCTACTTGTTTGTTGTTGAACGGGATGCTCTAAATCAAATTATTTTCTGAATTAAACTGTCCACACCTTTGTTGTTAGGAGCAATGCTGTGTCATTTAGTCAAAATTGTTTGTGAATGTTATCACTTGTTTTTATCACTGAGTTCTGTTTTGACTTTTATAGACCTCATGTCTTAAAAAAACAAAAAGAAAAAACACTTTAAAAAAATGGGTAACACTTTATTTGGATAGTCCGCCTAAAGTTTATACAGTATTTTGTAACATTTCAGCAACATATCAGATGGTTAACCAATGGTCTGTTAAATATTTGTAAAAACATTGTTGAATCTTTGTTCAACAAATGTTCAACAAAGATTCATGAAATGGTTGATCAAATATAGTAACAGTTTGGGTTTGGTGAAACAGTTAGATTGTTGAATGTCAGCTGATATTTTTAAATGTTGTTAAAATTTTACAAATACTATGTATTAATACTCTATATAGTATTCATACAGTCTGCCTCTGCCTGTAGGCAGTCTATCCAAATAACTTGTTACCAAAAAATGTCTAACTGTGTGAGGTTTTGATGAAACCAAAGTATTAATCTAGATTTTAAAATATTGTTTAAAAAAAAAGTTGATGTTTGAATTTTATGATGTCTCCATTACACAGAGCAGCAATAATTGCATTTGTTAATTACATTTACATTACAGAATGTGTCACATGAATTTAAAGGGTGGATCTGTTTTCTGTCAAGGAACCTTTAAGAATAATTCCATCAAGAAGAGGCAGTGAATGCAATCACGTCCCTCCACCTGCTTAGATGTAGTCGTACGCCTCTTAGCTACACTTTGTTTCTTTGTTTCACCTCCTGCTAGTGTGTTTGACGACGTGACTGAGGTGAGGGGAGCTGCAGCTGCTGTGAGTGGGATGTTCCTGTGATCCAGCGTTGCCTCCTCTTTATCTTTCACCACTAGCTGCTCTCAACTCAATCAACTCTCAAGCATTCGCTGTTGCGCAACAACTCCGCCCCCATCACAAGGAGCCTTTCATGTATGGTTCTGCTGTGTTGGCTGTTGTCAAACTATATTATTTGAGAAACAGCACTTGCAGAGGAGGTACAAACATGGATGCTTGTGTAAGACAAAGCTTATAAACACTTTATAACATCCAGTCTTGCCAAGATCTGAAATGCACGCGTGGTTGAAATTAAATGGCCACAGCAGATATTTATTTTGGTATTATTGATCATAGCGGGGCTGCGACAATTGATTATTGTACTAATAAAATATTTTCACCATTGATTAATGAAGTAATCAGATAATGAATACTTCTACTTTGTCAAAGCAATAATATGTAGGAATTAATTTCTGTGCGATTTGGCGCCCTCACAACATTACAGGTATTTTTTCCTTGTGTCAGCCATTCCAGCAAGCAGCTGCTGACTTTTCAACCGCAACAAGTCCAGTTTTGTGTCTGTCTGCAGCCTTTCTTTTTGGGTACCTGTTCCCAACAACTATATCAGTCTGAGAGAACTCTTGCTTGGTCGCTGTCTCTTCCATCAGGATCCTCTTTACAGTATCCGCACCTCGGTCATGGAGTTACTTAAAGCTGTTATTTCCAGTTACATTGCCCACTCACTTGGCTCTGGTGTTGGTGTCTATTTCGGCACTGGACCTCCATCTGCTAGTGAGCCAAACCTCCTCTGATAGTGGGGCGAAACACCAAAACTCCCTGGTGCTACTCAGCTGCAGCTCCAGTAGCCTACGTTGCTTTCAGGAACCTCTGTGAATCACAGAGTTGAGGCCGAGCAGTTGCAGGACATCGGAGGGAAACCCAAAAAACATTTTCTCCATAAAATATACCCAGTTTCACCAAAATTACTGTTTTGTACAACGTAGAAACGTACATCAAAGTTTTGGTTTAAACCCGCGCATTGTGGGTTGGAGTTACACAGCCCAGAAACAAGCTACATCAGGGCTTGGGCTGAGGCTGAGTCCAGTGAACCTGTTACAAATCACTCCAACATACTTAACGTAAAACGGTGAAGAAATTACATATTGTTGTTTTTAAAGGGCAATAGTAAATATATAAACTACAAAACACAGGTCACTTAAAATGAACAACTAGTTTGTTTTCCTGTTTTTAAAAAAACAAACATTTTTATTGCTGAAATAGCAAACAATAATGTTATCTGTCAAAACTAAATCCATTCAGTGCATTTAAGTGCCATATTACATTTTGGCTTTGTGGGTTAGGGTGAGGGTGTTTGTAGGAGGCAGAGAGAAATGGACAGAAAAGAGTGTAACAGGTTTTATTCTTCTTCCCAAAATGATCTCAGCTAGAAATCATTTAGATGTAGACAATGCCCAGTGCTAAAGCTAACGCTGCCTTGTGTCCTGTTAGCCCTGTGTATTGGATCAGAAGTAACTTTGGACTGGATGCTTTCTGCTGTATGTTGTTGACCTGTTTATCCACCCACAGGACAACAGACAGCTGTTGAATGAGAGGATCAAGCTGGAGGGCATCATGACCAGAGTGGAAACATATCTCAACGAGAACTTGAGAAAGCGTCTGGACCAAGTGGAGCAGGTACGCTGTCCCTTTAAATATCCTAGAAACATGTCCTAAGTCTCATAATACAGAATAAATGAAAGATTTGTGTGTCATTTAATGTTACACTTAAAGACTTAGGTAAATTATACTTCAGTGTTTGCATTAGCAACAAGTTCAAGGTTTTTTTTGATGGAGCTATTAGAATAATTATGTAATGTAAAATGTGTTGACATTGCGTGCTGCTGTAAATAGACAGTTTTGGATTCATGCTTTTATCTGTACAAATCAGAAAAGGGGGTGTTTGAATTCACACGACCATCTGTTTTTATTTTGGTCCTCACACAGGAGCTAAATGAGCTGCGAGAGACTGAGGGAGGCACAGTGCTCACCGCCACAACATCTGAGCTGGACGGCATCAACAAACGTGTGAAAGAAACTTTGGCTCGTTCAGAAGGTACTAAAGACTCAACAGTAGGAAGGTGGAGGTAGCTCGAAGTGTACAGAAGCCAGCTTGTAGCCTGAAGGTGAACTGTTAAATTTGGACAAGGTGGAAAGAGGTTGAGAAAAGCTTACTTTCTCTTCATGATCCTAAATGAAACAGAGATCCTTCATTAAGTCTGAATATGTGTCCAAAGGACAAAAAGATAAAGACCAAAAATCAGCTAACAGATGAAACAGACTGTGTTGACACCAGACATATATGAAGTTGTTTGTTAAAAGCTTTTTGCTGTTGCCTTGAATCAATAATCTTTACATTTTCTATTATCTATTGAGCACAAACTTTGTTGTAAATTGGGAATCTAAATTGAGAAATTGTCAACCGTCCTCAGTTGGTACCAGCAGATGAGAACTACTGTGATATGTTGGACGCAGAGTTCGGATGATGTACTGTTCCAGAGTGAGCTTGGCCATGCAATTGTATAAATGCTCCAGTGGTGCTGTGACTCAGATAAGCTTAATTAAATGCAGTTGTCAGAAAGCACTTGCTGCTGAATAGAATTAATTTGCATGTATTCTTATTTCATCATTGTGCCAAACTTATTAAATACATATTCACAGCATGAGCTTATCCGTAAGTAGGTACTATATTCAGTCCTTTGTTACAAACTCTTTGCATTTCATTTTTTCATTTGTGGTTTAGAGTCCAATCTGATTGTCTTTTGTTTTTGTTTTTTTTTAATAATTTGAAAAATGACAGCATAAGTAGGTTGTTGATGAAAGCTGTAAAAACATAAGAAGTAAATGTGGATCGATTCGGAATCAATTCAGAAATGTCAGAAATTGATTTTCCAAATGTAGGCTACATAAAAGTGATGTTGACGGAATAAAAGAGGTGGATGTCAGCTGCAAGGGCAGTGAAGCACCTGGACAGTCTACAGCACACACACGCTGGAATTCCCTGAAAGATTTTATTCTTCGAAAAAGAAGAAAGAGGTGTTGGCAAACAATTTTGATTAACTGACTTACTATTTACTTTTGTGAAACGAGTATGAGGTACTGTTTAGTGTGAACTTTCCGCACTGTCAATCAGAGATTACTGTTCACAAAACGGGCAGTGATCAGATCAGCTGCCCTTCACACACTGCCGCATCAAGGCTCCTACACACCAAACTGGCAACAAAGAACTAGCTGCTACAGTTAAGAGCAGCTTCATCGTGTTTTGTCCGCTGCTGTCGGGCCGAAAACTTGCACTGTTCACACCGGGAGGACGACAGCTGGCGACCAACAGGCTTGTATGTGCTGTTCCCTCTCCACAGATATACACACCACAGTTATGATTAAGAAGAATTTTAGGAACCCACTCTCATTATCATAGTCACGTCTAACTGATAACATGACTGATAAAAAGTTACAAATGTCACGAGTGACGAGGCAAAGAAGAAAAATAAAGAGTTGCACTAAATGTCAATCATGGAAACTGCAGTGACAGGCTCAGGGAGCCTTGCCTCCCTGTTTCCATGTTTTTGTCGTGCGGTGGTCCACTGACCTGAACAGCCAATCAGAGTGCTTTTTCTCTCCAATGAGTTGCCACAGATTCTACATGTTGATTGGCCAGAAAACCTCTGACAAGCGCAGAGCAGTTTGACGCTGCTGTTCACGCCACACCAATCAGAGACAGCGAATCTCTCCGACAGCTCTGACAAGTTCCCTCGACCATCGGCCCGATGTGTCGGAGCTCTGAGGCAACTTAAACAAACTCAGTTGAGAAAAAAATTATGCTTTGCTTCTCAGCCTGGTTGAATTAAAAAAAAAAAAAATCCGCCCGTTCATCAATGACTTTTGCCAGAGCTGACAGCAGACAGGATGCTCTTCACTGCAAGAGACATAATTTCAGTAACACTGTTGAGTGCTTTCAAATTAATTAAGGCTGTAAATATTTAAAATGAAAAGCTGTTGATCATTTATCTTATTGGTCAGTTATGGTTCATATTGTATTTCAGTGGACTTGGGACACCAGTAAATGCTTTGGCACACGGGATACTTTCAAGAGACTGAAGAAAAAGCCACTGTTTCATTCAACAGAGGAACCCTTTTTTAAGTCAAAGAAACAATTTAAAACAAATTGTTAAAGTGTTTTTAAGGAGTGTGAAACTGTTTTTTGGAGTCTGCTTTTGAAAAGTGAATTTTAGTTTCTGTTAAAAACTATGAGCTTGGATTTCTTCTCCAGTGTGTTTGCACTAATGTCTCATGTGGAATAAAACTGTGATTTTTTTTCCTGCACCACCTTATTTGCCTCCTTGTGTCTTTCCCAGATCTGGACTCTCTGATTGACAAGACAGAGGGAGAGATCAAGGACCACATTAAGAGCATGGAGCGCTGGAAGAACATTGAGAAGGAGCAGAATGACGCCATCAACCATGACACCAAGGAGCTAGAGAAGATGACCAACAGGCAGGGCATGTTGCTAAAGAAGAAAGAGGAGTGCATGAAGAAGATCAGAGAGCTCGGCTCGTTGCCTCAGGAGGCCTTTGAAAAGTACCAGACTCTCACACTCAAACAGGTACACACGCACACACACACACACAAAAAAAACATGCAGTGCTTAATGATGATGCATGATGTCTCGTGGCTCTTAAGTGTAATTTATCTACCAGGCACAAACAACGTCATTGTTTGCAGATGCAGTATCACACTGTTATTGCTTAAAGTGGATTTGTATTTTATTGTGATTATTGTCTTTTAATTGACTTTAAAGGATTCATATTAAAGGGTACATTTAGCTATGTTTGAAAACAAAGTACTCAGGTGCCCTTGTTGTAATCATTCCTCTGGTTTATACTGACCATTCAGAAACATAATCCTCATGTGTTCAAATGGAAATAATGAAATGTCCTTCTATGCATGCGTGGCTTCTGCAGTCTTAAGTTAGGTGCAGACTTCCTCCCTTTTACTGAAACCGAGTTGGGAAGAGATCTCATCAGGGCGAAATAAATATACACAATGATAACAGCAAGCTGCCAGTTGGGAGCAGCAGGTCAAGCTGAAAGTGCAACACTGACATATTATCACACATTATCTTAGAAAGATGTTCTTATATTTACCCCTCTGGGTTGTACTTTTGTCTGTATGTATGAATTTAAGGTTAAATTATCACTTATGCTCTGATAACCCACTTTCGTTATCATAGTCACGTCTAACTGATAACATGTCTGATAAAAAGTTACAAATGTCACGAGTGACGAGTGCTCTTCAGCAGACTCCTGAGGGAAATATCTGATTCTGTGGCTGCAGAATGCTGCGTTATATGTTCACCCGCTAGTCAAAAATTTTGTCTTTCTGCTCTGCTGTGTGGTGTGGTACGGTGCAGTGTGTGTGTGCTATTGCTGAAAATAAGATTGACGAGAGAAATAAGACTCAGCAATCATTTTGCCTGCCCTGAAACCAGAACAGTGAGCTGAAAGATGCTCAAATCCTTTGTCTGGCTGAGGGGAACCTCAAGAAGGTGATAACTTGGTGGGATTGTCACCCCAGGCTTTTACATCACACATAGTAATTCAAGCAATTGTTGATATAAATAAAATTAGTGCAGCTTTGAGCCTCCTAAGACATTAGGTGCTCCGAGGGAAAACTCTTGCAGTGCCAAATGTATAAAAAGCCGGCCATGGCTTCCACTTTGTATTCGTGACTGTAGTCCCCCTAACCCTCCTGTTACCACAGCAACATTGGCTCTAAAGACAGAGCAACAGCAAAGCTAACAATAAGTTGGTCAACTGAAGGTCAGTTTTTCTGTGCATCCTTTCTTACCATGTAACTCAAACATGAGTGTGCTAACACACGCACGCACGCACACACACACAAGCAGATAGACCCAGGTCTCCAATGGAACGAGGCCTGAGGCCATCACATCACATCACATCCCACCCACTCACCAGTGACTCAGACACTAGTTAGTGTTCTGTCTGATTTTTTTCAGCAAACTGCCTCTGAGAGCACAGACTGAGCCGCTGAGTGGTCTTGGTTGCTTCTTTCATAAGTGTCTGAGTCTGTATGGTGTCTGTGTGTGTGTGTGTGTGTGTGTGTGTGTGTGTCATCGTCCCTCCCTGACAGTGCTGAAAATAGCCTCACACTTTCTCATAAACACTCCACATAGTTAATCTTTCTCCACGGGCCTCTGCTCATGGGTAAGATGGTGCCATTGATTGCAGAAGTTGATGAGAGGGCCAAGTAATAATAGCACTTGCTCATGTTCGCTCGGTTATAAGTGATTCAGATGGATGAATTTATAGTTTGAGAGTTTGGAGAGTGCATGTCACTGTTGAGCCAGGCTAAGCTTGTTCTTAATTAATCAGGCTGTGTACTCTTCAGATACGAATAGAATCTGGCAAAGCACTTAAATGGATGAATTTATTTCCTCGTTGAAGTCATCAAGTGGTATTAGGATGTATCTAACTTTCTGTGAAGATGATGATGATACACAGGTTTGCCTGCAGTATTTTGTTTGTACATTTCAAGTCAGTTGTACAGGCTCTGATGGCACTGCAGTTGTAACAACAGTAAAAATAAAGAGCCGTTTATAAAGGTTTTCAAAACTTCAGAAGGTAAACCTCAAATCGAGCATGACTTGTTTTTTCCCACTGTAGTACTTTTTATCTTAACCAGGAAAAAATGTAAAGGAACAAACGATGTGAAGCTTTCAAGGAAGTCTTGCTAAAATTAATAAGATTGAACAAATTAAACATTTGATCATCCTTAAGATAAACCACATTTCAGTCCAGTAACTAGTAAGACTGACAGCCTGGCTGCACATTGAGCAAAGGATGATATAATCTCTCTTTTGACAGTTGTTCCGAAAACTGGAGCAGTGCAACACAGAGCTGAAGAAGTACAGTCATGTCAACAAGAAAGCTCTGGACCAGTTTGTGAACTTCTCCGAGCAGAAGGAAAAGCTGATCAAGCGTCAGGATGAGTTGGACCGCGGCTACAAATCCATCATGGAGCTCATGAACGTCCTGGAGCTGCGCAAGTACGAGGCCATCCAGCTCACCTTCAAGCAGGTATGTGGCACGTCAAAGAGGAGTGCATACATCCATGGACATTACTCAGCTCGTGCAAAGGTCTGTGATAAATCAGTTAGATAATAGATATCTGGTGCTCACTGCTTAACAACACCAGCTTAGTTTTGCTGGACATTAAATGCGAACTGTGGGTTACATCATTAGGTACATCAGTAGTTAATATCTTGGAGCCCCAGCTGGTTGTTTCTGATTGTTACCAGAATTTCTGTATATGTAAAATGAGTTCTTGGATATTTCTTAGACATGCAAGTCTTCTAACCCTGTTGATTTTGGATTACAGTTCAACCTGGACTTTGTGTCACGCAACATTTTATGAAGCGATGCATGTTAAAGGTCACGGCCCATACCTTGAAAACCTGAAAATATTGCATCTTAAAGGGAAACATTCAGTGAACAAACTGTTGCACAAACACAAATCTTGGGTTTCCTTCAGACACTTGGAACATTGTACAGTGTAACAGAAATACAAACTCTTCTGAAAACATTATTTTTCAGTAACTGCATTTGCACTCGTCCTTACAGTCAATGATATAATAGGTAAACTCAACTTGTGGAAACTACTACAAACTACACTACCAGACTTCTTTGTGTAGCACCAGCTTTTTTTGAAAAAGTAGTTCATTTTTAATGTTTGCCTCCTGAGGATTTTATATAATACTTAAAAATATTCTTCTATGGACAATCTGATAAATTATTTCTCTTAATTTTCATTTTCTTCGTCAAACTTTTGGAATATGATATTTTTGGCTTGAGTCTCACATTAGATGCACATTTTCTAATGTGACTAATATTCCTTCAGGTGTCGAAGAACTTCAGTGAGGTTTTCCAGAAGCTGGTCCCTGGTGGCAAAGCTACATTAGTGATGAAGAAGGGTGACGCTGAAGGCAGCCAGTCTCAGGATGAGGGTGAGGGCAGTGCAGAGAGTGAGAGGGGCTCCGGTTCACAGAGCAGCGTTCCTTCAGTGGACCAGTTCACAGGAGTCGGCATCAGGGTGAGTCTCTTGTGCTACCAATTAAAGCTTCGACTGCGAACTCTTTCCCTTCATGTTTAACACAAGCTTCTCTGTCCTGTGTAGGTGTCGTTCACAGGGAAGCAGGGTGAGATGAGAGAGATGCAGCAGCTGTCTGGAGGTCAGAAGTCTTTGGTGGCTCTGGCCCTGATTTTTGCCATCCAAAAGTGCGATCCCGCTCCTTTCTACCTGTTTGATGAGATCGACCAGGCCCTTGACGCCCAGCACAGGAAGGCCGTCTCAGGTAAAGTGCTGCTCTAAGTGTAAACAGAGAACTTAGTGAATTATTTTTCTTGGCAGAAAAACAAAAACGAAACCCAGAAGCATCTGTGCAGTTTTATACAATCTCTACCACCAACTTTCAATAAGCACTATCTTAATTATTTTTAAAATGATGTCACATTTGAAACATAATGCTGCAGTTGTGCTAGAGTTAAATTGTATAAATCTTTTTCATTGCAAAAAAGATTTTACTTGTAATTTTGACTGAAAATCGCATCTTTTGTTTTACAATAGTTATAATAGCTCATCTTTTAATCCTCCAACTTTGATCAGTGTAATAAAGTCACAATCACCATGTTTGCGTTGTGTTGATGCAGACATGATCGTGGAGCTGGCAGGCCACGCCCAGTTCATCACCACCACCTTCAGGCCCGAGCTGCTCGAGTCTGCCGACAAGTTCTACGGAGTCAAATTCAGAAACAAGGTGAGTCTCTGCTGAAGGGAAGCATGTTTTCACCAGGATTCAATCGACTGGAGCTCGTCTGAAGAGGTTTTCTCACAGAGGTCATGCAGGACATTCCTCAAAAATCAAACGTGCGTTTTTTTTTTTATGTAGCAGTTTAGCTGTTGCTTTGCAGATGTAAAAACATATACAGCTTTAGGAGAACCAGCAGAACACAACCTGCAATTCTTTGTAGGTGCAACATATGATGGTGGTGAACAGTGTTGCAAATATCACATTTATCCCTTCTTACACCATAAAGTTTTGGGCACTGTGACACGTTAACTCCATCAAAAATGTTATGCTTCGTTGGCTGATATAATCTGAGCCGTGTTCCTAAAGCCTGACATCCAACACGCCGTTGCACAGTTTGAGATTGAACTTCACAACTTCATGCAGCATTAACATGTTCATGGGTTGTTTGAAAAAAGGCTGGATGAGTTAAAGTATGTGTAATAAGAGTTTCTTAGTGCTGCCAAAAAAACCAAAAAGAAAACTAACAGCTTTAGTCAAACTACAGTTTACTTGACAAAAAAAGATCCTCAGGTTGATGGAGAAGTTCTGCTAAAATCTTTGTCAGGATATATTCACCATTCAGAGATGTGAAGCTAAAAAAAAAAGAATCATGATTTTTTTTGGTGTGTACAAAAAGAAGTTTCCCCATCCCTTTAGCAAGACTTGTTTTCTGGCTTCTGTCATTTGTTTTCATGTAAACAATTTCTTGACAGTCAAGCATAAAATACACCGAGATTTCTGGAAAAGGAGAAGAATAAGAAAAAAAACACTCATTTTGTTAACCAGAAAAATCTTTTCGGTGGCCAAATATTACAGGAGAGTTAACAACATCAACTTTACATACAGTGCACCTTTACTCATTGTTTGCTTTTTTTGTTTTTTGTTTCTGTTTCCTGAGAAGCTCAAGAACAAGCATACTTCAT
>JAQFJA010000020.1:16790848-16808222 GCA_029874485.1 Naso brachycentron
ACTACGTTGTGGGCTAATAATGTCACATCGTCACGGCGTTAATTGTGTCTGTGCTTTGTGAGATAAATGCGTAGTAGGATTGGGATACTGTCTGGTGACGTTTTCTAGAAAAATATTTATGGCTGTTACCTCAGCTTGTGTTGTGTGTGTGAGAGAGGAGAGAGATGAAACAGAAAGTAAACTTGTGTGACAGTGCTGAGCTTGCAGGCTCCTCTTACCTACTAACGTTACTGTGTGAGTTTTATCCATTTTGAATGCTTCTCTTACCTTCATTACTTGTAAAAATGGTCCATGAAAAGTTCTGCTGCTGCTGGTGTGAGACTGCAGAGAGACTTGGGCAAGGAGAGAGGGGTGCCTTTTAATTCATGATGTGACGATGGTCAGCTTAGTGGACAATGCACATATAGAGAGACTGCAGCTTATATTTCGAGCAGGTCATACTACTTTAATATGACCATTTCAACCCACGTTCAAATGAATATCCGAATTTCGGATAAAAGGTGACAGTCATAATAGGTGTGCTCTTGTCAGCACCAAGCAGGAAGCTTGGTGTAATTCCTTTGTGTTGGCTGCACGTGGAGCATAGACATAACATCAACATCACTGAGAGCGTTTTATCAATACGGTAGCATGTTCATGTCACAGAACTGGTAGTCCCTCATGCACGCTGTGGAACTGATACTACTTCAAACATTTTGTGTAACTGGTAGTTAGTTGGACTTCAGGGAGGTTCCTTGTGCTTGCTGCCCAGGGTAGAGTGTCTATTTGCAGCCTTACTCTCCTGTCCAAGCCCTCTCTCTTCTCTGGAGTTTTGGACTTTGTCATTTTTTTTGGCTGGTGCTCTCAAAAGGAATGAAGTTGTATACTTGCAAAGACTGAGGATCTTGCAGGGTCAGTATTTGCAACACTAAAACTAAATTGCTTATGAGAGCATGAGCTGAAAACATGACTAAGAGAGGGGGCTTGGAATGGAAGGTCGAAAACAGGCACTCTCTACGAGGCAAGGAGCCCCAGAAACCTCTCTGGAAGTCTGGACAGGCTGGCTACTAGTTACACAAAGTGCTTGAGAGACTACCAAGTCCACAAAGTTTCCTACTGGGTGCTTGTGAGAGCACAACTTCCTTCCTTTTAGAAGGTATTAAAGTCACTTACTTTCTACTTACGTGCACATACCCTGTCATTGTGATTTGCACTTCAGTGACACAGTATTTTCCTGCTTCTGTGATGTTTAGTTTTGAGTTAGGACCCAAAAGCGGACACTGACACTTGGGAAAATGTTGAAGGATTTATTGAGCAGTCAAAAATGGAAGTGGTATGGAGTGGAGCAGGGGATCCACCAGAATGCAGCAGAGGGGAATGAGGTGGAGCACAGAGCTGGAGACTGGAGAGTGTTGGTAGCAAGTGAGGCACAAGGCTGGAGTGTGCTGGTGCAATACGTGGCACAGATTCGGGGGAGGGGAAGGTGGTGACTGAGGCACAGGTGGTGGAGGGTTGGTGAGAGTGCTGGGCTGGTGGAGTGAGAGCATGGGTTGGTGTAGTGGCTGTAGAACTGGAGCTTGAAGTAGTTCAGTGCTGCAGGCAGAGAGAAAACACAGGGGAGTATCGAAGAGGGACACAGGCAACTACTATCACTAGCAATATATCTCAGGAAATAACACAAAGGAAAAGGAACTGATTCTACCACACTGGGTGTGTAATAATCTGGCGCCAAATGAAGTCAAGTCCTAGGTATTTATCATGTGCTTGATGATGATCAGGCACAGCTGTGCCAAGACCAGAGCTCCAGCCACTCACAAGCCACACTCGGCCTCTGTCAACAGGAACAGGAAACCCCACACAACTTCACAGTCCCAAAAGCACACAGTAGAAAATCCCCCAAACATCACAGGTTCTCCCCTAAACAACAATCTCACCACATTGTATTTAGGGCTGTCACAAGGTTGAAGAGAGGCCCGTTGACCTGAATGAGCTCTAATGTTATAAAACCCATAGATACTGCATCAGTTTGTTGATACAGGTATTATTATATTATTAATTATTACTTATAAGGCACATAAAAATGCCAATAAAGACGGAAATTAAAGCTGATAAATGTTTTTTTTTTAAATATATACAAAGGAACCACATGTGGCTCTCTGACATGCAGATACTGCTGAAAAATTAGAATACTTTACTGTCATTGCACAGCTATGCAAAGACATTTCAGTGCACACTCGACAGTGGTTTAATGATTAAAAACAAACAAAAAAAACAGCAATTAACATGACTTAAAAAATAAGTAGGCCTGTTAAAGCGAATAAATGACAAAACAAGTAAGGATCAACTCAAGACACGGAGAACAGAAACTTGACAAGTCTGGCTGTAGGACCATTTGTTTCTTTTGTTCTTTCTGTTCCATTTCAAAAGTGTTTCTTTCATCTTTTCCCCCTTCCACTGGGTAAGATCCTGAAGATAAGCTGCTGGTTTCCCATCCATAAAGCTATCACAAGTAGCAGCTAGCAAGGGCAGGGTCTGGTGTAGTGAAATCTCATTTATTGGTTTTAAAACCTTTTATCACTACACTTCACATAATTATTTTTTTCTAATGGAGCCATCGTCTTCTGTAAATGATATTCTTATTTAATCCTGATCTGCAAAGCCCTTTGTAAATCTAGGAGCTTTATAAATTTATCACTGATCATTCCTCTGATCGTATAAAAAAAAAGTAAAACTTACATTACATTTTTAAACACTTTTGTTTTCTTAATTTTGAATATTACCAACAAAATAGTTTAACAAAAGAAAAAAAATATGTGGGACAGAAGTGTTTCTGTAAGGGGCTGTTTCAATTTGTTTGAGTTTTAAAGGGAGTAAGAGACATTGCAAAAAAATAAAAATTTAGCCGAGCGTTGAAAGGCTCCTTACATCAATCTTGCAATTGTTAAAAACAGTAAAAGACAAAATGATAATACACATATGGATCAACATTGCAAGCAAGCAGTACAAATAAAAAGCAGCAGGTCAAGATGAAAATGTAAACTGGAAATGACTTCACCAGACTTTAAGGAGTAACAGAGTTCCTACTGCTTAAGTTAGTTAAGAAAAGTCATTAATGAAGTTACTGATATTTGTGATGACCTATTTTTGAGTGAAAAATGATGAGCTGGATTGTCATGTAACTTGGATTACATCCATGTCTGGGATAACTGGGTATAGTTAGTCTGACAGGGACAAATATTTTATTTTACATCCAAGATTAAGATTAAGATTAAGATGTTCCTTTATTAGTCCCACAGTGGGGAAATTTACAGTATTACAGCAGCAAATGAGGGCATCAGTAAGAAAAAGACATTAAATAGTAAAATATAAACAATATAAACAAGTAATATAGAAAAAAAATATGAACAATATGAACAATTTAAACAGGTTAAATACAGAAACTGGTAACCTAACCTGTTTAAATCCTGCCTCCATTAAATATCTTTATCACAAGTATTTGATAACCACATTCAGTCGATATTATGTTTATGTAATTTCGGACCGTATTTCAGATCGGTCGTGCATTATTTCTTATCGTCCTGTTTATCTGGAACTTATGGGTTGGTAAAATGAAGTTCGGTGCTCATCTGAACAAAAGTAACATGCAGACTTGTTCTTACTGTCCAATTTCTCAGCTGGAATTAAAGGTGACTTAATGGCTAAAAGATTCACTTGAGTAGAAGAAGTACAGTTTTAAAAAAGAAACATTTAGGGCACTACGTAGTTACTCCTACTGCTTTCCTACCCACCCCTGCATTTAATCTCATGATTTCTGCATTTTCAAGTCTTTGTTTTAAATTCATTTTAATGTAATTTTTCCGATACAGTTCGTCTTACTCTCCTCAAAAAATTGAGTTCCCTTGTTTTGTAATTATCGAAAAGAAAAGAATCCTTTTCAGTGATATATGTCGTCCGTGTTTGTCTTAATATCTTTTCTTTCATTCAGAACATTTTTTATTGAGTAGAATCAATGCAATCGGCTCTGACGTGCATCCAGAGAGGTTACATTATATAACCTGTGTTTGACAGAAGCATGGTTTGGTTTCTCTGTGCCATTGTTAAATGAAAATAATTAGAATTTTTTTTTAAAAAATTTGCAATTATGTGTAAATTATAGAAAAGCTATAAATGAAGAAACAGGATAACCTTACTTTTAAAATTTGGATTCAGTTGAAATATTTTTAATTTCATTGTGTGCAGCCTGTAGTGAACTGGACTGCAGTGCTGCCTCGAGTACCAGAGCTGTAACACACCTATGTGAGAAGCGTCTCCTGTCAGCTGATGATTTCTGGGATGACGGATTTTAATTGTTGTGCTCGTTTTCTAACAGGAGTGGAGTTCATTGTGCCAAGGACCGGCTTCTACTGTAAACTCTGTGGGCTGTTCTACACCAGCGAGGACACTGCAAAGACGACTCACTGCCGCAGCACAGTGCACTACAGGAACCTGCAGGTACAAACTGAACGCCGACACACGGGGCCTTCAGATGATTATGATGACGATTTATCGTTTTCTCCCTGAATTATACGGGCATGCAAATAAATGTGTGTGTATGCGTGTACGTGTGTGGACTGTGTGCACATGTTCAACATGTCTGCCTGTGCATTTGCTCTCACACCAGCACATGCAGTATCAAAAATTCAAATCTCTGTCCCTGAGGGCAGCGCTGGTGTGGTCCAGTCACTGTGGTCTGGTAGCAGCATTTTTTACACCACCTGTTGCTGCGTTAATGAGTAATGTCTTCACACCCGTACATTCAGCACATGCATGTCATTTTCATTTTCCTTGCCTCTCTTCTTAATTTTATAAGATTTCGGGTATAAATCTCACTCTTCTCTTCTGTCTTTATTATTTGTGTATGCTCTGCTGGCTGTACAATGAATTGCCCCATGGGGATAATAAAGTTTGCTCAACCTTAACCTACATGTTTAATCAAAAAGCGTGTTTTTTAAACTGTACTGCAAAAGAAAGTAAAAGTGTCAAGCTAGTATGATTGTCAGTGATATATAGTGCTGTACAACGTTTTTATGCACCGAGCACAATACTCTGATTTGCTCTTTTCTCCTGACTTTAAATTAAATGTCTTTGTAGGGTTGGACAAAACAATTCAAAGACATTTAATGACCTTTTAATGTTTCATGACATTCTATGGACTAACACAAAATCAGACAAATGTAGTAATATACACAGACACATCCTGGCACCACATACACACACGCGCGCACACACACAGACACAGACGTGACATGTTAACTTGCAAATGTACTCAGTTTTGATTATTGGTCATTCGGTGTCAA
Source organism: Naso brachycentron (assembly GCA_029874485.1). Classification (NCBI taxonomy): domain Eukaryota; kingdom Metazoa; phylum Chordata; class Actinopteri; order Acanthuriformes; family Acanthuridae; genus Naso; species Naso brachycentron. Next base: position 16,796,164 of record JAQFJA010000020.1, read on the forward strand.
GCCAGCTTGCATTTCTGTCGTCCAGCACAGAGAAAAACAGAGAAAAACCTGTTTTAAACAGCTGTGCTGTCTGTCAAAGCTCTCTGTGTGTGTGCGTGTGTGTGTGTGTGTGTGTGTGTGTGCGTGTTTCATAGTTTCAGATTAGTTTTTGTCTGTTTTTGATCACAAATTTGTGTTTTTTTTTTATTGTGAATTTGTGTATGAATTTCAGGAGAAGAGCAGTATGTATTTATTGTCGGGTTAACCTTGTCAGTGATATTTAATATAATCATAATTAATATTACTTTTTTTTTCACCACTCATCTACAGAAGTACCTGTCCCAGCTGGCAGAAGAGAGTCTGTCAGGTGCCCTCGCTGAACCTCCAACTGCACAGTGACATCAGCTTGACCTCTAACCTCTTGTGCTACACACAGAACGGCAGAGGAAAAATTCATGCACATGAGCTGTTGGTGTGGAGCGACAGACTACAGCGAGAATAATGTGACACATGGAAGCTGAAGGACAGACAATTGCACTGATTTTGATATTTTGTTGGAGGGATGTTAAAATGTGATAAGAGGACAATCTCAGCCTTAGAGACTCTCTATCTTGTATATACCTGAATTGTATGTATAATGAAGCTACAATATTTAATTGCATTTTTTTGTTTTGTTTTGTTTTGTTTTTGTTTATACCCTTTCTTACAGTTTATTGGATTGTGTGTGATACAACTTTTTTTGGTATTTTTTTTGAATAGGAATGCATTTACAAGATTTCTGTTAACAAAGAAGTCAACTTAACTGGTGAGGACTCATGTTAGTCCATTTGCTGGGTTTAAATCAATTATACTCTTCCTAACTACAATTACACAATTACAGCTGCAAAATAACTTGAAATATGTGCCAATGAATGGTTTTACTCAGTTAAAGAACTGAGATTCTCAGGTTTGTTGTATTTGTTGAACAGATTTCAATGTGTAACTCAGTACATCATTTACATTTTTATTTATATCTGGAGCTGTAAAGGCTCGTGTGGGGTCAGTTTGTGCACAGTAGAATCTATCAGGTTAAAATGTTCATCATTTGGATTGATAATGATGCAACCATACAAAAGTTCTTTTCTTGAAGTTTCATGTTAAATTTAATTTATAAGGCAATCCCAGGCACATTTGCCAACATATGTAATGCCTTAGAAATTGAATACCTTAAACTGGACCATGATTTAATTCAATTTGTCAGAGCTGAACATGCAATGTTTCATGTTACACTGATTTGTTCAGATAAATTATTGAGCCAGAAATTGTTTTTGTATATTGTGAATACTGATCCTGTAACATCAATCATTGTGTTGTTTTCTTTGACAAACTTTTCTTATGTTTTATGATGCAACAAAATCTTAAATAAACATTTTAAACCTTTTCCCTCTGGTAGTTTTGCTTTATTTTTTCCCTCAAATGAATGTTGTGTCTTCCATATAACATAAAGCATGATGTATTATTGTAGTACAGCCCTAACTACTCCCCACAGACAGGATACAGTACACTATCCACCCAGACATCAATTTTTTGGTAGGACCTGAGTGAGTGTTGTGAAAGAGCTCCCCCAAGTGTTGAGGCAAAAAAACTTTGTGCTAAATCTAAATCTAAATGTCTAAATGAATATGCAAATATAATTTTTTTTTTTAATAAATTAACAATTTAATTAAAAATCCTTTAACATTGGTGCTATCTGAAAGTACTGTTCTTTAATAATACTAAAAAAATTATCAATCCCTGTCAAACATTTAGTCAGTAAACTCACATAGTAGGTTCACCCAGCATAATATACTTGAGTGATCTACCTGTTCAGAGTGATTAACATTTTATTAACGAGACCAAAGAGTCAATCTATTAATATCATCATCGCCATTATCGTTACTTTACTAGAATCCATGTTGCAGCTGGTGTTATAAACAATCTCCTTAAATATATAGATTGTTCTACAATCTCGCAGATAGGGGGCAGCACTCTATCAACCACATAGACTCGATCAGGGCAGACAGAACATGCGAGAAGAAAATCCCGTGTTGCACTTTCATTGGTCCTTTGTCTGTAAAACCCACACACCAATCAGCCAATCAGATAAGGAAAACACAAAAATGCGTGTCTGCGTTGCTGGGTAGATAAAACAAAAAACAAGAGGCGTTAGTTATCGGCTCAGACTTTGAAGCTTGGACAGAACAGACGGTCAGTCATTTTATTTCGAGTTATTGACTCGATAGAACAGAAGAGATAGAGATAAGGCCCAACGTTAAATGCTTTGCATGACAGTTTATCTCAGGATTTAACGTTAACGATTTTTTTTTTTATCGATGAAGCGTTAGCTTGAAGGTTTACACTGAGCTAGCGGACTCTGCAGCTGAGTTTTGAAGATGTCTTGCCAATTTCAAACACAAAAATAGTAAAAAGAATGTGTCTAAAGAGGAGTAACGTTAGTTATTCTCGTCACTATCCATTTTGAGGTCGCTTCTTCTGTTTGATTGGTGCGTCATGGGATTTATGCGTTTGCGCTTACAAAGCATTTAACGTGAAACTGCGAGGCTGCGATGAATAACACCGTCGTAAACATAAACTGCGTGGTTTTTTATTAACTCAGCTTATGTGCCGTTTTGAAAGTGCAGTTAGATACTTTGGACATCAGAGGTTTGACGCAGCCATTTCCGTTGACAGAGAACATTGAAGCTAAAGTAACGTTAGCCATTGTTTACCAACAGTGAGACTTTGAATGAATAAGGGGGAGGGGAGGCTGTTGCGTCGCAGCATGTCTGGACATGTTATTAACGCGTGCCTGCTAATAACATTTCTGTTTCCTCTTTATCATTGCAGTTATCGTTTGAAATTCTTTTTTGCAAGCTGCAAATTCTCTTTTCTGCACTAAACATGGCAACTGACTGCGAGGCCTGGCTGAACGCAAACCCCGTCGGTAAGTGTGAGCCAGTCAGCGATTTAAATGCTCATCAGCTGCGTCTCATGTGGGGCACTGGGACTTTTTCATGCGGAAGTGGTCGATTGCTTTTTTTGTCGCACTGCCTGCTGTGTGTGGGTTGTTGAATTCAAAATTGGTTTCATTTTACTGCTCAGCCGACTGTAAAAAAGTGGACTACAGTAGCATCTTAAAAATCTTTTCTTTAGTTTAAGTGGACATGCCCCCTGCTAAAATATATACAGGATAGAGAAATGTATGTATCAGCTCTTGTCTCTGATTTGTTCTGCTCTTAAAAGCATCTTCCTCATAGTTTATCAACCTAAACATAAGCTGTCCCCCATTTTCCACATGATGCATCAGAGGCCGAGGACCTGAGCGACTCCTTTGTATCTGGAGACGAAGACAATGGAGGGTCGGTTATTGCCTACAAAAACATCAACAATGAGATCAATGGCAATTGGCTTTCCTCATCCAGCAACAGCATCCATGAAGCCCGTCTTAAGGCGAAGGCCAAGCGGAGGCTGAGGAAGAACTCCTCCAGGGACTCGGGCAGGGGGGACTCTCTCAGCGATAATGGGGAGGTGGTGCAGGGAACCTCGGTCGCACCCACAAGCCCCAAGAGCAAGCTGCTGGACAGAAAGTCCCGAATGGGCAAGGGAAGAGGTCTGCCAAAGAAAGGTAAGAAGATATAAAGGTCCCCTCCACTCAAAAATATGTTTATGTTATGTCCTCTGAAATTTAATCTTGACCTACCACTGTTGCTAGAAAGGTGTTTCTCTATTCCTCAAGGGACAAGGGGGATGTCTGTGCATTTCCCTAAATGTGAGATTCAAACATACCCCAGGCATCTAGATTTTGTCTGTCACAAATGCTATAGCCACCCAAAGGTGAAGAAACCTGAAACCTCCAGCACAAAGCAGACTTGTCAGTAATACAGTACAGAGTGAGTCTGCATTAGCACAACCATGCTGTGTTAGTCACTGCCAGTAACAAGCTAACAGGTCAACAAACAACATGAATAAAGAAGAAAAGATGCCACATTACTGTGTCTAATATGGCTGATTTTCACTCATTTTTGTGCACAACAGACTCATCATCTAAATCTTTATCTGACTGTGAATAAAACAGTGTTTCCTGTAATTAATATGTTAGCCCTTTAGTGTGCACTGATCTTTCACTGGTCAACCTGCTGCAAGCAGAAGCAGTTTTTTAATATCTGTTGAGGAATCATAGAATTTTTAAGAACTGAAATAAGTCCATTTTTCTTACATGACACTCTGATAATATCTCACATGCAATATTGTTTAAAACAAAGGAGATCAAAGGACAGCCATTTGGTGAGCGCTACCACAGGCGAGTAAATCAAAGAGCCACTGGTGTTTCAGTGCACCAAAAGGAAGGTGTTCATCACTACTTGACTTGCTGATGCCACATTGTGGCTTTCATTCTAGGAGCCGTAAACCATTTGGCATGTACACAAATGGCGAGGTGATCTGTAGGAGGTCTGACCCATTTAAAGCTCCCTCAACTCAAACTAGACAAAACTAGGATTAAATGGTCAGCCACTGGGAGGCCACAAGACATCAAATACTGAACATTCCTTTAGATAAATGCTGTGCTGCCTTAATTGTTGGGGCGGATTTGGTGTGCAGCTGGATTTGCAGCTGTTTAGCTTTTCACATGGCCTTTACCTTCTTGTTTTCCTGTTTTAAGTGAGGCTGTTCTTCTTTCTTGTCTCACAGTTGTCACGGCAGCCTTGCTCAGTCGTATCTAATCAAACCTACACACTGTTGTGTTGATGCATGATGCGGACTGGACCTGACAGATTGCAACGTCCTTGCAGATATGCATGTTTTGAAATCATAAAGAATTAGCATGTTTAAGACCAGCGTTGAGCTTGTTAAACTGTCTGTCAGTGCTCCTCAGACCAGCAGATGTTCGTTTGTGTAACACATGCAAAGGCGTCTCCTCCCCAGATAGAGGGATTATATCACAGCATGTTGGGTCCGCGGGTTAAATAATCTATCACTGGAACTAGTCCAGATTACACACACATAAAAACACTTCAGATTTGAGATGTTTCCTTGTTAGATATCAGCAAAACATTTTGGTTTTCTGTCTCAGTGTCTGATACATGCTCTGTAACTCTCACTGCCCCACATTGTTGTTATTTCTGCTTTTAAAAAAAGGTTTCAGGGTGTTTTAGGGGATTACATGGCAGTGACATCATGTTGACAGACCCTAATGCTTTCAAAAGCCGCTGCCTGTCTTTCTGTCTGTGTTTTAATTGGAACAGACCACTATTAAAGAGAGGTGGTGTTTGTTTTTTGTGTCTGTAATAAAACAACTCACGTATTAGATGACCAAGAAATGTGTCTCACTAAATCTTTGGAACCTGAAACTGCTCACGGCCTTGCTTTTAACACATGGGGATGTTATCACATATCATGTCTCACTTTGACCCTGACCTTTGCTTCCAGGTGGGGCAGGAGGGAAAGGTGTGTGGGGCCGATCTTGGGAAGTCTATGAACCGCAGGAGGTGGATGAGAAAGACCCAAACTATGACGAAGCTCAGGTACCGACTGTGAGGTTGATATTATACATCTTGATTGGAATAGCATGATCACTTGTAAAATCTGTTGCAACCCAATGCACAGTCCAGCAATACACTATTCTTTTGTTGACCTTATTCTGTAATATGTAATCATGCAAGACCCTGTGCTTGTGTTTGAGCAGGAAAACTGTGTGTATGAGACTGTGGTTCCTCCGCTGGATGAGAGGGACTTTGAGAAAACCGTCACCCCCATAGTGCAAGAGTACTTTGAACATGCAGACACCAATGAAGTAGCGGTAAGTGTGCAGGAAACGACCTGCCCGGAAACTTGAGCTCTAAAAATAACATAAATCTAAAGACATGAACACAGACATAAAGCTTGTGACAGCCAACGTCTCTGTGCACATCCAGGAGCTGCTTACAGAACTGAACCTGGGGTCCTTGCGGAGCGAGGTGCCTTCGCTGGCTGTGTCGTTGGCCCTGGAGGCCAAAGCCAGCCAGCGGGAGCTCACCTCCAGGCTGCTGGCTGACCTGTGTGGGCCCGTTCTGTCCCGCAGCGACATGGAAAGCTCTTTTGACAAACTGCTCCGGGAGCTGCCTGATCTGGTCCTTGATACACCCGGAGCCCCACAGGTGAGTCACCTGTAGATAAATGCGTATACACATGTTGTTCAGTCAGAAATTTATGAGCAACAAGTAGCAAAAAATAAAGCAAGTACTCAGAGTTACAGTAGATTTTTTTTTCTTATTTTTATTTGTAGATTTTAACAAACTGAGCAGCTGAACTAGCTTGTTATTTATGAATAGTATACACGACGCATGCCAGACTCGTCAGTCAGTACGTTTACGTGATGTGAGAGAAAAACGATTAATTTTGTTAGTCTGGCTAAAACCGGACTATCAAAATGCATGTAAACATGTTAGTCCGACTGAAATCGTACTAAATCGAATTTCTCAAAGTTGAGCTAACAAACCCAGATAATGCGATTGGAAGTTGAATTACTCCTGCATGTATACTACTCAGCCGGACCTGGACTGGAATCTATGCATGATCGACGGACGATAGTGGCGTCTTCGACCCGGAAGTCGAACAGCATAAATTTGTAGAAGAAAGCCAGTACGAAAACAAGAATACCATAAGCACAGGGGGAAGCGTGCATCAAATTTGTAGCAAAAATAAAGCGTAAATATGAAGTGTACAGTGCTGTAAAGTTGATTTCGCTAGCAGCTTGCAAACTTGTTTGTAGCTTGCTTGGCTGACAGGAAGAAGGTCAAATAGCAACTAGCTGAACAGGGTTTATTGCTGCCTGCTGTAGTGGAATCAAACAATAAATGGATTCTCCCTCAGCACGTGTATATGGGACAAGGACAGCAGTCCAATTAAATGGCCTAATCAGGCTATTACTGTAGCTCGACTTAACTGTACATATAAACATACCGAGTGTGGTAGAGCACAAAGGAGCGGCAGTGTTTTCACACGTTGTGTGTGTGTGAGAGAGCTAGTGTGAGTATGTGTATTTGAGCTCTCTCCTTTTCAGCCTGCACAGACATCAGATTTCTGGCCATTGTCTGTGTGTGCTTGCAAAATGCAAGCTCAGCGGAGGACGCTGACAGGGTTATTGGTCGTCCTCCCCCACAGCCCTCCTCTTTGGACTCCCGAGTCATTTCTATCCCACACTCGGTTCTCTGTGGGTTTGAATGGGCATTATGATGCAGCACTCCCCCAACCTCCCTCCCTCCCTCTACCCCTTTCACTTTTCTTTATTTGTTTCACACACACACACATGTTGCATACTCTTCTCTGTCTCCTCATTTGCCTGCCAGTCTACAGCCACGATGGAGCTGCTTCTCATCCGAGCAGGAACAATGATCAGTGATGAGCGCAGGCTTTGTGGGGGCCAGAAGAGCAAAGCCAGCTCTTTTCATTTCCCTGAATCATGTTTGCACTCACTGCTATATACAAATACACACACCAAGTGAGGCCACTGTTGTTATCTGTAATGTCAGTGTTTTGGGGGATCAGGGGGGGTTTTCGGTTTTTCAAACTGAAAGAACTGTGTAATTGTGACCTTGCAATGTGTCACAACATTGTTGTAAGTCTTTGCTGGGTCACTTGGGTTTTTTTGGTTTGTTTTTATGTATTAATGAACGCAGACTTTTTTAAAGGACTGTGTGAAGTAAAACTTAAATCTGTTTACGGCATCAAGAGGACTCTGTTGCTTGTAGTGATGAAATAAAATTTTATTATTGTAGTGCAGAGCCAAAAATCAGGTTATCTTGTGACACTTCTTATATACAGCAGGGCTCGACTGACAACAATCACATTTTTATATGTGTGTATATATATGACGTGTTTTAACAGGCTCTGCACTAGTTAATCGATGGTTTTGGACTTTCTCCTCTATGAGGAAAACACAAATGATTTCTTTCCAGCACTCGTGTCTTTCTGGACTGTTCTGTCCTCATTGCATTCCTGAAATGTCTCCGCACAAGAAAGGGAGAGTGTTCTGTTGAGTCATTTATGAATATGTGGCCCCTCGACTTTTGGCGACAGTCCCTTTGACTTCGTTTTATTAAACAAGCAGTCCTGCTCAATGATGACTAGAAGTCTAAGAATCTTGTTTCTGTTGAACTGTGATGTGTTAAATGTTTGTTTCATTTTGTTTATTTTTTTCCTTGTTTACTGTTTAGTTGGTGGGCCAATTCATTGCACGAGCCGTTCGCGACCAAATATTGTCCAAGAGCTACATTGATGGCTACAAAGGCAGAGTTGACTGTGAATATGCAAGGTATGTGATTTGTTTAAGTTTCCTCTCTTATGGTATTATCATGAGTATTTATACAGGTTGTCAAGGATAAAGCGTTTCCAAGTGAGACTGAATGCTAAAGACAAGAGGAAATTAATTGTAAAGTGTCATACAGAAGCTTTCTAGCATCCACCGTCATTTCATTAAACATCAGTTGAAATGTATTTTTGAGGGAAACAGAAGTAAGGTATTGAGAGGTTTGTAGAGCTCATACAAGGATCAAGTAATACCCAAAGTGTCTTTTAAGTAAGTACAACAAAATGATGAGCAAACGTTCTGAAAAAAACATGACAGGTATTACAAATATGCGCAGCACTGGATTTTCTGCATATTAGAGGAAAAGCAATTTGTTCAGTGCAGGTTGTGGGGAAGGGACACTACTGAATGAAGGGGTGAAGTTGGTGTTGCAGTGTTATAATTTTGTCTCACAGAACCTGCTTGATTTTTATCTGCAGGGCGGCACTAGACCGGGCGGCGGTGCTGCTTAAGATGAGTCTGGGTGGCCTGCGGATAGACAACCAGTGGGGGACAGGCGGGGGCCAGAGACCCGTCACACAGCTCATTAAAGAGGTAAATTACATAAACAAACCGACAAGACACTGGTAGACCTGCTCTTTTCGAGCAATTGTCTTGTGTTTTCTCTTTTTCCTTGATATATATTTTTGATGTTGTTTTTCATTTCACATTTTTATTTTAAACATTTTGCTTGGAAAGCGTCTTCTGATTTATTAAATCAAACACCGTAAGGACAGCAAACACACTAAATCTGGCACAAACATGATGAAATGGTCGCTGTGACCTCAAAGTCAAAAATTCATACACTTACTGTGACAATTTACACAAATATGCAGTAATATGATATAAAATGATGAAGTGATGACGGGTCAAAGGTCAACTTCCCTTTGACATTGTAAGTTTCTGCGTAAACACTTTTCTGGCCATTATTCAAATCCAAAACTCTGGAACACAAGAAGAGATTGTGACCCTATTTCAGGATTGGTCAAATACTGAACGGGTGGCAGGTGTCACCAATCTTGGGTGTCCACATTCAAACTATGTTGATTGTTAAAATCATCTGCACTGTCAGGTTGAAGGTGTGTGAAACATGCATGTTTTAGGATTTGTAGCATCTTTGCAGCAGCATCCATATTCCAAGCATTGTAGTTGAGCACAAGCTCATTGGTTTTGCTGACATGGAGCTTTAGATGATTGAAGTTACACATGTGGCGAAGCTCTTAATTAATGCCCTGACGGTATGTTTCTCACAAAAAAATATTCACTGGAATCAAACATGTCAATGTAGTGATAACTTCCATTAAAAGAAAAAAAAAAAAAATTCCTCACCACTTGTGTTTTAGGACTGTGGCTGACCGTGGTGTTTGACAGACATTCAACCATGAGGTGGTAATTTTAGCTTGAGAAGGGGATTTCTGAAACTGTTGGGTGTGGTACCATGATTATTTAACACTTATTTGGCTCAGAGCTCGACACCCACAACTCTCAAGACTTCTCTACAGCTACTGACTAATTCTCTGTAGCTGTTAGAAAAATTAACCACAGGTGAATAATCTTTATTTACTATTCCTTGTCATGTCAGATGAACCTCCTGCTGAAAGAGTACATCCTGTCTGGAGACTGCAAGGAGGCTGAGAGGTGCCTGAGGGATCTGGAGGTTCCTCATTTCCACCACGAGTTTGTCTACGAGGTAAATCAAACTTTACTCTGAAGAAGAACATGTAGGTTTGGTCTTAGCTAAAATAATTAGTAAATGCTCCTTGTAAATAGCAATAAATGTTTTGAGTATTAATATACCACTGAATATCTCTGCTGTTTCATCAGGTGATAGTGATGGTGTTGGAGTCCAAAGGAGAAAAAACATTTAAAATGGTTCTGCAGCTACTAAAGTCACTGTCTGCGTCCTTCGTCATCACTGTGGACCAAATGAGAAGGGTAAGGTGCCCCCTGGTGTTCCTATTATGTACTGCACATAATTAGTTTACTTGTTTGCTAACTTTTATTAGGTGATTTTTTTTTTTTTTAATTGAAATAAAACCTTTTTCTCCCTTCATAGGGATATGAAAGAGTTTATATGGACATTGCTGAAATCAACATTGATGTCCCTCGTGCATACTTCATCCTGGAGCAATTTGTTGATAAAAGTTTTAGTATGGGAATCATTGATGTCAAGTTACGAGACAGTTGTCCTTCTCGGTAAGTGCCCGTTACTGGTCTTCACACATTTAAAACTAGTTTCTGAAGGGGGACATTTCCCCCCTTTTTTTCTCTTTATTAGACTGTTGACGTGTCTGTCTGTCTGTTGACAGAGGCCGGAAGAGATTCGTCAGCGAGGGAGATGGTGGTGTTGACAAAGTAGAAAGCTACTGAGGAACCATTTTTCCATACCAGATTTCTGAAAGAAGAGGATAAAGCTACTTTTTTACTAGCACATTTTTTAAAAATAAAGAAATAGTTGGGTACATTTTTTTCCCCCTTGTAATAGTCAAAAGAATGTACATTTCCGAAATTGAAGTGAGGTAAAAAACAAAACAGCACTTTCGATTGCAGTAAATCTCCAAGGTGTTCTCGTAGAAGCATTTACATAAGCTAACCATGAAAGTGCCACACCTGTTTATATCAGTCATTCCATGTTGTCTTGTACAGTATTTCCTTGATATTACTGCCACTCTGTTTGTTTTCTAGAAAGCAGTGTTTGTACAGAATGACTGCTCCATGTCAAGAGCTTTATAAAGGGGTATAAAAATAAAGGGGAGCATGTTGGACAGATGCAATACAGGTTCCCTAACTAGCTGCTGTCACTATGCTGTGCTTGACTTCTTTTTTCTTTTTACCCTTTTACATTACACACAGATGTCATTATTGAAGGTGTCAAGACGTGACTATAGTGCAAAAACAAAAATCAGTCGGGTAACTTCACAAAATGGTGTTAAGAGTGTTTATTTTTGTAACCGGGGAATACTGGTGTGTGAAATTTACCATGTATTGCTCCTTATTTGTTCATTAAACCATTATTAAATAATTCAAGACTGCTTTTGTGGATGCCAGAATATTAACACACAATTGTAACTACATGTCACCACATGTAACTGAACTCTTTGATCTGACATATTAATTGCTACACCCTACAATTACTGAACAAGGAAGACACAGTCTTCTTTGTATGCGTTAATGCCAAACTAAATGCAATAATACAAACAGTCCAAATTCCAAGCAGCTAACTGTACTGGAAAAGCAGGCATGCAATAAATGAAATTCTTACTAATGACATGCAGTACCTTATTCATCAGTGGCTAGTTGACAGCAGGACTGCTGAGTTAAAAACTGGTTAAGCTCTTGTGACTTCAACCTCGCAGCTTCCTTAGCTTATCTACTCTGAAACCAAACATCGCCAACTTCTGGACATTGCACTTGACTGTTATAAATAATGATACCATTTCTATCAATGCTAGGAAACAACAGCTTTGTGTCAACAGCAAATGAAATTTTACAGCCGATATGACTGGTGGCTGTTTCGAATCGTCCACTGGATATCTACTGCGACTGCTCCCTCGCTGCCTGTTCCTGTTGTTTGACGGCCTCTTGAGCCTCCATCTGCATCTTCTCCAGTTTCTCTAGGGTGACTGATTTGAGTGGGAGCAGCTTTGGCTTACACAGAATCATAGTAGGAACATCTTCCATGGAAAGTTGCCCTGTGGATGTTGCCCCCCCCCAAAAAAAAAAGAAAGAAAAGTGACTC
>JAQFJA010000020.1:16890595-16921086 GCA_029874485.1 Naso brachycentron
ATATATTCCATCTCCAAGCTCTCAGATGAAAGGGCAAGGTGGGTCCATTGTTTTTTGTTTGTTTGTTTGTTTTGAGATTTCACATTATTCTGTCGCTTCTTAGTAGTTTTTCTTATGTATTAAAATCCAAACACTGAAATCTTGGCACAGTATTTATGTTTTGATATTACAGTAATATTTTCCTAAGCCTCATCTGAGACATTGCACAGCAAGCTAATTGTTGGGTAACTTTACTGTGAGAATGTATTTGGACTGGGGGGCAGTGGTTATATCAAGTATACACTACAGTGGAAGATAGTTAAATAAGAAATTTGGAAATTATTATTGGACTATTGTGATGTCAATATTGTTGTCTGGTTGTTGGTTGGTTAGGGAGGACATCCTCCATTCCAACAATAATTTGTGTGTTTTGAGCAATAAAATATTAGCATGAAAAACATTAGAAGGCCTACACTGAACTGATATTAAACATCCCACCTGCAGAGGGTCAACAGGAGCCTGGTCCCCCCCGCCCCCCACCACTGCCTGACTGCCCTGGCCAGCTGGTGTCACTGTTGAAAGCGCTTTCAGCATTTCAATTATATATTTTTCCAAAAAAGAAGAAAAAAGAATGCTACACAAATTTGTTGCTAATTTATTTCAATCAACACTCTTTCATATTTTGATCTGCTTCTTAAAACACAGGAATAGGAACCTCCACTGCCTCTGTTGACCAGCTGCCTCTGAACTGAATGCAATCTGATGTTTCATTTGGCCGAAAGCTCAGGCTGTTATAATGTTGCTAAGAGTTTAACCCTTTAGCCTTGTAAGCAACACTTGGCTTTAACCCTTGATCTTCATCCACCTCTGTGCTATCAGTAATCCCTCAGACTTAATTGCAATATATGCAGAAGTCAAAGCAACAACTGCTGGGATAAGAGCAATGCTGGCTCCACCTGCTGTAGGTTAGTAAGTACTGCAGTTGTTTTCAGACGAGAAAATGCCGTCTAAAGGTGAGCAACTCTGGTGAAGACTTTCAGTTCAAATTAAGACGTCCAGTCTTTGAACACATCTGTATGACATATTCTCATGCTTTACACAAAGTCTGTGTGTGGTTTAAATTTTAAGAAATGAACCCCAGTGATTACCAAACTGTTTTCAAGAGTCAAGATTCAAACAACTTTCTTTATTCCTGTAGGGCAATTCAGTTTCAGCCTACCAGTCACATAAAACAAAAACAGAACAACCACAATCGATCAAGCATTCAGACACCCTGTCAGTGGCAACAGATCAGCATTTGAGCTCCAGAGCAGTTCCACAGTTTGTGCTGAGTTGGCAGTTGATTGGAGTGTTTATCTAGTGAAATACAAAATACTCACTCACATATGATGGTTTACTTGCTTGTCATTTCTCTGAACTTGTTAATTGTGCATAAGTAAGTAAGTAAATAAGACTTTTTTATTTAATATAGCCCAATATCACAATTTGGCTCTGGTGGCCTCAAAATCATGTTAAACACCTTGAGAAATTCATTTAAGTGAAAACACTCTTATCAATAAATCATTATCATTCAGAAAGAAGTTGTGGACCAACAGACTGAGCCTGTATTTGAGTCTCACTGATATTTAAAAAGTGCCTCTTACTGGAACAATAAATGAATCTCTTTAAAGTTGTTTAGAGCTTCAGGTCCATGGATGACTCTTAGCAAACAGTTTTTTACGCTTATCATCAGTGTTCAGTGGTAATTTTTTCCATTGGAGAAGGCTTCATGTCATGCAAGATCAGCAAAGACTTTTTTCTTTGACCTTTGATGGAGTCGGAACAGCGCTATGTGCTTTGTCATTGTGCTGTAAACCAGGATGAGTTCCAGCAATAAACTTTAAATGTTGGCATGAGCCAGAACATTTAAAACTGAACCAAAGATCTCTTATGTGTAATTCTGTGTGTAATGTTTTAAACATGATACATTAATACAATTCAAACACAATTAATTAAAATAGTTACATAAGGTTGCTCCCATGCAATGCACATGAAGTAAAAAGGTCAAACAAAATAAGTAAATTAACCATTAAATGTCACTATATAGAAAATTAAAGGACCATACCGGTGTTACCACATCATTGTACTTTATCAACATTGGCCACATAGGTTACATAAACCCCACTCATTTTTTCCAAAACAGCTCTATCTATGAGATGTTAAGTTTGTCAAATTTTGTCCATATTCAATAAACGTTACAGAAAGTACCTGAAAATGTGTGATGTTGGTTAAAAAGAACATCTGTGTCACAATCCCTTTTTATGCTCATATTCAAGCTGGGAAGGCAAGGAATATCTTTTCCAGGCATAATCATTTTGGTCTTAACAGCTCCCAGCGCTCCTCTCTCCCTCACTCAGCAATTTTTGAACAAATAATCCAACTTTCTCATTAGAAGGGTGATTTACCAATACCTGGCAATCTTTACATTTACCGTAGTGTTTCTATACCCTGTTTCAGCATGAATGGCAGTGCATGTGTTTTGAAAATGCAGTCTGAGATCTACTAAGTACACACATGGTTGAGAAGATGCGGCAATCGAATGCTAAAAGGTCAAAAATACACAGGTATGGTCCTTTCAGTTGAAGACAAGTCAGAAGAGCAATTTGGCTTCTTAAAATTCTGTGAATTACCTGTAAAGTAAGCTGCTGATCATCTTAGTCTTCATGTTAAGGTTTATATGACAGATTACAACAAAAAAGACTGAATTTTGAGAGATTATGTGGCCTCAATTTCAATAAATACTCATAAAATTTATATATATATTTTTGCTATTATTTTATATGGATGTCATCTTACTTTTAAATATACATTTGCTGTTGTGAATGCTGATTGTATCTGAGTGCCATTCAGAACCTACAGATAAGGATGGTGCACCTGACTATGACTCTTTTTTGATTTATCATTGATTTGAATCAGTCTCTCAGTCAGAGTTGATTTAGTGCTGCACAAAAATATTCATACAATACACTTTAGGTCTATCTCAACTAACCCATTTTTTTTCAAACTAAGCAGTGACTTTGTTCAAAAACTGAAGCTTTTTTTTTCAATTTAGTGTGAAAAGACATGATGCAGCAGCCAATGATAAGCAAATGAGATAAAACAAATACTGTCGAACCAGAAGGACTCTCACAAAACCAAGGAGGCATGCACTCTAGCATACACGGGTGCTTCAGTTAAATGCAACCAGAAAAGCATTTTCAGTACAACATGGGAAAGGTTACACCTGCACTTGAAGTGATTTTGTCACAAGATTCCATATATGGTGTAAAGTCTGTCAGTGTGTTCAGCCAATATTGAAATAGACTCACCAAGGTTACATTCCTCTGTGGCAAAGGGGAGTTTAAAATTTACTCCCCATTCACATGAATGGAAAAGCTACGAACTAAAAAGACCTATGGGTCAAGTTGGTCACATTCTGTTTGTTCTTCCTGTGCTTAGTTTTTGCGTAACTATCATTTTTAAACGAAAATAGATCCGGTCTTCTTTTGCAATCGATACGCACCAGCTGTTCTCTGGTCTTTGCTGGTGTAAACAAACTCAATAGTTCCTGAGAGAATTTACGTGCTTTCCACATCTTTGAGCATTACAACACAAGGGAGTATGATTGAAGCTGATACTGAGAGTGATTATGAGGAACTATGATGATGACTTCAATGACTTCTGTTTCTCGAAAAGTGTTTGTATTAGTATTTTGTCCCATTTTCCTCTCACGCAAGCATTGCATAACATGGAGCTGGCAAAAGGAAGTGTGAGTGCCCACACTGTGCTAAATGTAAACAACAGTTAGTTTTGTGGTGAGGTATTTCAACAGAAGACTGTTTGTATAGTATATAAAGCCTGCTATGCTGTTGCTTCTTTGATGCTTCAGTATAATGACACAGCCAAATAAAATGCACAGATTTGACTGACAAAATTCGAGTTGTTTCTGACTCAGGACTCGAATTGAATGACTTCTAGGAGACAGAAAAACCCTGAAATCTTCTTTTCTTTAATATTCAGACAATATAATTTTGTGCAAACACAAAAATAACATAATGAATGAAAAACACTGTAGAGGCATAGTAAGCACAAGTTATTACTCATTTGTAAAGATGTAAAAAAGAGATAAAAAATATGGGCAGTAAAAAAGACAGCATTCACTGTCTGTCTTTGTCCTTTGAGGGACTCTATTATGAGACTTGCTGGAAAACATTTTCCTGTAAGAGGGAATTTCTGGAGTCAGGCTTTAAACCCATACTTATTCCCTCTGATGATTCCCTCTGAAATTGCTGGGTCAGGTATTTGTGGAATCCTCTTCCTCCTGGGAAAAGGGTATGCTGGTCAATAACAGGTATGGATACTCACAACAAGATTAGAGAAATTATCTTAGCAACTAAATCTTAACAAAAAATGATGAATGGCGAAATGACAAACATGAAAATGAAGATTTTCACAAATGCTTGCTGGCTTTTTGAGGACCCTACAATTGAGACCAAAGCTTTAAATCAAAACCTGATCTCAGAAACTGAACTCCACTTACTCACTTGTAATAAGAAACATAAATTTTAAACATAATATAGACATTTTAGCCTTGGTAAACATAATTTTCCATTGATCTAAATTGTAACATTACAGTGGCCTTGACAGTTCAATGCATGACAGCTTCAGCTGTAACTGTTGTATCGGGTCAATCACCGTTTATCCTCTGCCATGTGGCTTATGCTGTCTTCAGGCCGATGTTTGATGGTTTTCAGTTATGCTGGCTGTATCCCAATGACTATCTCATTCTACACTTCCTACACTGAAGTTTGGGGAGTTGTACAATGGTGAAATAGTGTGGAGCAACAAAGGAGACCTTTCAATGGCAAATATGAAATTGCATACTTGCTATGTGTTTTTCTATGTCATCCTCTTTAATAAAATCGATTTAAAATTTTTTATTTTTTTTTTACAATAGAACTTAATGGGATGATAGTGAGTGTTCCAGGTATTAGTCAAATGTTAAACAGATTTATGGGATGTTAAAAACTCAAGATTTTTATCGCAAAATGCATTTTAATTAGTCAGGAATTCTGGTTGTTGACAGTTCTTTATGATGGACAATTTCTTAAAGAGGTCCATAAGTAAGTGTTAAAGGCTACATGAGGTGAATTTCTGTTTGTAGTAAGGGTTTACTCGGGGTTTCTGCATATGATCCAGTTGTGAAGGCTGATTGCATTTGACTGACTTTCTGAACCTACAGATAAGAATGGTGCACCTGACTATAGTTTTTTTTGTTTGCTTTTTTTTTTTAATATATTTTTTGGGGGCTTTTTGTGCCTTTATTTGAGGACAGGACAGCTGAAGAGTGAACAGGAAACAGGGGAGAGAGAGTGGGAATGACATGCAGCAAAGGGCCACCGGTGGAATCGAACCCGGGTCCGCTGCGGCGAGGACATAGCCTCTGTATATGGGGCGCCTGCTCTACCAACTGCGCCACCAGGCGCCCCCTGACTATAGTTTCATTTATTTTTTATTGCATCTTAACAACTTTCACATGATCGGGGCCATTGATGAGATCTGCACACATCACTGACTCAGTCAGCTGTCACTGATTTAGAACTGATTTAGTGAAGCACAAACATATTCATATAATAGACATATAATAGGTGTAAAAAACATGATACAGCACAAACAGGTGCCTTAAATGACACCCTGCAGCCTGAGAAAAAAAAGCAGGTGATATTTGTTAGTACAACATGGGAATATCTACACTTGTGCTTCAAGATTTGTCATGGCTTGCGGGCTGATAGCACAGTTTAAATAGTGCTATCAGCCCTGTGAATAAAGTGCAGTTTGAACAATATTGGAATTTTACTAAAATACTACATAAAGCAGCTTAATACCATTATCTAAAAATGCACTCATGGTAAGGGGCAAACTAAAAAAACTTCATGATATCTAATGAGGTTGTTGTTTGATCATTATAAAAAAGCATGTGATGTGTTGTGTAATCTTATCTTAAGTCAAATGCCACATGTTCTTTTACAAAGGGGGGCTGTAAATAATTTATTCATATTTTGTGTCCAGGTATAAATTGAAGTGTGAGTTGGTCTAAGAACCCGAGCGCAAGTTCTCCTCGTTTAGCTCTTCCAGCTCCTCTTCAAGCTCCTCAGCATGGACTTCTACGGAGTGCTGTCCTGCCTCAGCCTGCTGCTGGCTGCTGCTGTTTCACAGGAACCGAAGCCCTGCGGTGAGTTTGGACAAGGGGCGACCACAGAAATATTAAAAAAGTTACATTTTGTATTGATGTTGTAAATATATTTTATGGGTTCATAGATGAGGAAAGGTACAATTTATACATTAAATTCAGGGACATCAAAATTACATGGCGTCAAGAGCATTTAAATGAAAATAGCCTCACTTCTGTGGTGGTCACTTGTCTTTGACAATATCTTTGACATAACCGCTATGGGTGAGTTGATTTAAGCTTTTTAAGTTAAGTGAAGGAAAAAATGCATTTATGTCACACATTCACTCTTTTATTCTCTCATCACTATTTGATTAGACATTGTAGCCACTGGTGCCTTAAACTCTTCAAACATATGTGACACTTTATTTGTCTAAAGTCTGAATTTGGGGCAACCTGATTAAAAAATGTTAAAATTTTCGGAGTATTTCTTGGATTTACAGGCAAATATAAAAAAGCTGCATAGAATTATATTTTTATACCCACTATTTCACAATTACTGATGCAGACTGATTGCTCATTACAAACTAGCTGTGAAAGTCGCCAATTGCTTTGTCAACTGTTGTTTTACCTATTGAGTTATAGATCCATTTCTTATTTTAAATCACGAACAGCATTTGTTTATTTTTAGTTTTGCAAACGTTAAAAAGCCTTTATTGTTGCATGGCTTGGTACAAAGATTAAAAACAGGAACCTACATGTTTTAGCTCCTAAAGTGAGCTTTCATAAGAGTAAAGCTTTACCCTGATGAAGGCTCCCTTTAGGAGCTGAAACTCGTAGGTCCCTGTTTTTAATCTTTGTACCTAGCCATGCCACAATAAAGGCTCCTTAACTTTTTCAAAAACAGAGCCGCCTTGGTTTTTTTCCTGCATTCCACTCTACAGTTCCCTTTTTTTGATATGTGCAAGGGTTCCACTTTAACTAATTCATGCCTTTCTACACCCTCACCAAAGAGCACCTGTTTTGTTGGTTTTACTTAAGGACCCACAAAGCGCTTCCTCATCCCTGTTCTCATTTATTTTTGATTTTTTCTTTCACAGTTTCTCCACCGCGGATGAGTGGAGACTTCACTCTGGTGAGTCTGCTCAAACAAATTATCTCTCCTGTCATGTGACCCCCGTCTTTGCCTTCACTTTCTGCTCTCTGTCTTTTTCAGATGTCTGCTGAGAGACCCGAATTGCATGTAGGAAAAATCAGCTATGATGCAACTGGTGAGAGGATTCGGCTTCAAGCCATTGGTTTTGTTGGCAATCAGACCTTTACTACTGACCAGCTGGTGCTTCTCAAAGAGGTAAATGACTGATTAAATGAAAGTATTTTTTAGGCTTTGTTTTCATCAATCAACATGCTCACTGAGAGGACTTTGTCACATTTTCGATACCTTCGCTCCGATATAATGACACAGCTAATAAAATTACACAGATGCAACTGACAAAATACAAGATGATTCTTGACTGATGACTCCAATCAAACGACTTCCAGGAGACATAAAACCCTGAAACCTTCAGAGAGTTTTCATCAAATATTCAGCAAATGACAGTTTGTGGGACAAACACAATAAAGTTTAAACATTCTGAATGACAAAACACTGTAAATAAGGATAAGGATAAGGATAAACTTTATTGTCCCTTACGGGAAATTTGTAGTGGACAGTTGTGCTTAGTGGGCTACAAACACATAACAATTAACAGTTAAACAGGCTTACACAATGTCACAATAAGACAGACACAATTTCAAATAACAACAAAAGAAGGAAGGTCAGCAGTTTCAAGTCACAATATTACACAGTTCCCTGGAATTGCACTGATATGATGCAATGTGAAAGGACACCATTTATTGTATATCTTTGTCCTCTTAGAACGTCTACTATGAGACTGACTGGACAACATCTTCTTGCGAGAAGAGATCTCTGTATGGCACCTTCAATCCCTTTCAAGTTCCCTCTAATGCCAAACTGCAGTATCATGTAGTCATGGGCTCCTCTTCTATGTCTGATGCGGGCGTTGTGGTCAACAGCTGGTATGGACAGCTGCCATTTAATCGTAAGAGAAACATTGTACTCTTTCAAAGAAATCTAGTTTTAGTTTGACGAGAGCTTAAGGAATGCCTTGTTACTGGTTAGCCTGCCACTGATGCAGAGATGAAATGACAAACATGAAAGTGAAGCTTGTGACTGAGGCTTGCTCGTTTTATGAAGACCCAAATATTAAAGGCTAAAGCTTAAATCAAAACCTGATCTCAGATATTCTGACTGGGACAAAATGTGGAAGAACAATCTTTAGTCACAGTGTGTATTAGTGAAACTTTTGATTATCCGTGGACCTAAAATGCAGCATTGCAGGGGCCTTGAGAGTTTAATGCTTCACGGCTTCTTCAGTTGTAATTATAATATTTCACTCAATCACTTTGTTTGTCCTTAAACTTTCATGTGACTTGTGTTTCATGTCTTCAGAAACATATTCGATGGTCTTCACTGACACTGGCTGTGTTCCTTTGACAATCTCATCCCACACTCCATATGATGGATGGGTCACACTAAGGTGAGAACCTGAGCTGAAAAAAAGGCATAGAAACATCTAAAAGGTTGAACAGACTAAAAAATAATCCCCCTTCGAAAAGAAAAAGGATATGAATAAAAGGTTTTTCTCCCAGATAATGTAAAAAATCTGCCAATGGAATGAGTAAATTTTCCAATTCACCTAAAAAAAAAGAAAAAAAAAAGAACTAAAATTAAAAGCAGAGTGAAGAAGTAACAGTACTGAAGTAATGTCATCAACCTCTGTGTAGATGTTGCAGAAAAGTTGGCATGCTAACATGTTTGCTCAATTTAGCTTAACTCATTGTGAAAACATATTTTTCTCAGCAGAAACAGAAAAAAAAATCTCATCAAAACATCTTTATAAGTCGTATATAAGTCTAATGTTCCCACATCACCAACTCTGGTTTGATATATATATTTTTTTAATTCAGAGTTAGATATAAAAATCCTAACCAGTGATGTTAGATCATTTACTCACTCTTTCTCCTCTTAACGCTTTTCCTGTCAGTTTCAAAGAAATCATTTTCATCATTTTTCAGCACCTTCAACTGGGTACTTGGCATCACAAACCCCACGGACTTCATCCCTCCCGCCATCTGTGACAGAGAAAAACTGAGGGAGAACAGGAAACCAGATACCGTGTTTGATGCTTTTATATCTCTGGCCAGGAAGGCCATGAGAGTGGAATAACCATCTGGAGCGTTTCACTAAAATAATCATCAATACTGCTCTGAGTAGGCAGCAGAGCAAAATTTGATCCAAAAGATCAAGCAATCATCATGTTCAAGTAATCATCGCTGTTTCGAATGACATGAGGACTGTTAGCCTACCAAGCCATCATATAGCTTCCTGACAACACCAATGCATATTAAAGGAAGTTGTAAGATGGTAAGAAAGTTGGCGTAATAAAGGAGACCTTTCAGCAGCAAATTATGAAGTTGCATACTTGCTATACATGTTCTGTCTCTGTCAGTCTCCTCAATAAAATCAATTTAAAGCATTGACTGATGTTGTACTTATTTGGTGTTAAATGCTTGAGTGCATGAGTAAATAAGACATAAAAATATGACACAGCATGCTCAACCTAACTGTTACGCTAGGCTAGCTTAAGCTAACAGGGCAGCAGCTGGTGTATATTAAGATAGCTGCATCTGCCTTGCATGTAGCCCACAGAACATGTGACCATAGACCGTAGTTTGTTTACTATTATTAATGTGAGAAATTCCAATCAATAAAAATATCATTGTGTTAAGTATTACGTGATACACAGTATATTGCCAAGTAAGGTGGGTTTTCTGTGCGAACATTGAGGAATGTTCGTTAAAAAACAGTGCAGCTTTATACACTGACATGTAGTTCTCTGTGTTTACCATATAACAGCTGCTTTCTGTATTTTGTTATTTAAATACTTATTTAAAGAGACCATATAATGCTCATTTTTTGGCTGCATATTTTAGTCTTGGTCACCACTAGAGCAGGTTTACAGGCTTTGATGCTTAAAAAAACTCATGTTTTCTCATACAGCTGACTGCAGCAGCCCTGTTTTTTTCCAGAACTTTTGCCTCTGTCTGAGACGCTCTGTATTAGCTCCTGCTCTGCCTCTAAAGGCGTAGGCTGCATTCAGACCAAATCTGGTGATGATGATGATGGCGAAAATGGAGCTCTTTCCATTCATCTTGACGTGGCCTATCCATTTTGGTTGTGGTGGTTCCAGCCGCAGCGGCTGCCTGAAAAAAAAAACGCAGCCGAATGCAGCAAAAAAGTTGAGACCGGTTCAACTTTTGGAGAGACGCAGCAAGATGTCACATTTTGCTATCCAATCACGTAGAAGGGGCGTCTGCCTGTGATTGACTGGAAAAGACATAGAGGAAACATAAAGGACTTGTTTACCATGGAGCAGCAGCTTTTAGCATCAGCGAGATGGAGGAACAACTCATCGCGGCAGTTATGGCCTATCGTCCTGCAGAGATTACAAGGATGACAACAGGCGTGGAGTCGCCTGGCGTTGAGTTGTTGTTCAAGTCTGCATTTCAGGTTGGTAACATTATCAGTCGTCCAACTACCGTAGTGGCTAGTAGGTCAATGCTAACAGTAAAGTCACCTAACCCTAACTTGACAGAATGGGGCCGGTTATGTTGATTACATGACACTTCCAGGCCAGACAAACCTGCTGGACAGCCCTGAAGCGTTTCGATGGGTCTGGTCTGAACATGGCCTTACTCTGTTCTAAATGGCCACTTCAAACACACACCTTCCAGATGAACCTATAGAGAAGCTCAGCACACTGTGACACACAAGTGGTGGAATGTTCAGAGCCATTAGAAACAGCCCGCAGGGTTTACTACTAGATACCCATTCCTCATTATTTCATACTTTGGCATCATTTAAAACAGCAATCCGACTTTGCAAGCATAATACATCCCTTTAAACACCAAGCATCAAGAATCACAGGTTCATCACAAAAAACCTCTGAATGGTTTAAATCAACCCTTCTAAATAACTTAAACACGTGAGACGGGATTATTAGGACTTGGTTTAAGAAGAAATTCAGACACTTTCAGTTTTTTCATGTGAAATGAGACAAGGAGCTTCTTACTTAAACTTCATTGGCACTAAATATGATTTTGGTGTGAAGAGCGTGCTGGCATGGATTCCTGTTTGAAATCATGTTAAGAAAATGTCATTTGCACATTAATATACATTTTTTTTTGGATGTGTTGAGCTCTGTCAGTTTTGTGACACCCAAGCTTTGATGAATTTAAACATGGATAAGCTCAGCTCATAATAATAATAGATAGGAGAAAGGAAAAAAACCCTCAATTGTCACATGACATTATACATATTATATTTTTATTTTTCAGTGTGCATATCAATTTGCATATTAATATGCATATTCTCCAGATTTTCTTTATATCTCAAGGTGGAAGATAGTTATTAAACCAAACATCTCTGAGCAAGGAATACTTCAAATATTTCAGTGCAAAACAGCTAAAGCTGAGTTAATTAAAATAAGACAACTCCCATCCCCAAATTTAAAAAAAAGAAAATCATTTCAAAAAGCCAGTAGTTAACATTTATAAATAAAACAGAGTGGATTTTGGGTGTAGGTTCCCTTGTTTTTCGCAGCAAAGCATCAACTTACAAATTTCCACTTCATATACATATATGCATATCAACAATGTGTATAGCATAATATATCCAGATACAATTTCTACAAGAGGTCCATATGGATTAAGTGTTAGAGTTACAGGAGTTACATGAGGTGAATTTCCTTAGAAGTAAGGGATTTGCTCATGGTTTCTGCATATGATCCAAATCAAAATGACTTTTTCTTGGACGATAATATGTTGGCTAGTTTTTAAAGATCTTCAGAAGTGTTCAGTCTCAGACACACTGTCATACACACCATATTGTCCAATATACACAGGAACCTTGAGCCAAGCACGTGTGACCTCATGCAGGAGGAGGCGGACACACACTGATTTCATGTGTAATGTCTATGAAATGATCGCACTCTTCCTCACAGTCACTGTGCGCAGATAAAACATTGGTTAAAAAGGCATCGTCTTTATCTTAAACAAAACAGCTGAGACACAAACTTTCAAGCGTGCAGTCAGGACATCATTCACACTGAAATCACGTCACTCATCCAAAATTTTCAATACACATTTTACACTTTACACCTCTGTTCAGTGTAGTCTACCTACAGTGCATCAAACTCACTCTTCTCTGTTGATGATACATTTTAAATAAATTTAATTAAAATTACACTTTGCTTACTGTTAGCCTATATATCATGACTACACACATATCACTTCTTTTTCTTAAATTCACATTTTAAAACTTTCTCTTTAAATGACTCCAAATTTTAATCCCTCCTCATTCTGCTTTCTAACTCTGTTTCTGATTTTCATTTAACTGTAATTCTTCTTCAGTGTCTACATGAACATCTATTCTTCCTACAGCTCCCTACTTGCTTAACTGCTACTGGCTACATCTCTAGTCTATCTTTTTGACTCTTCCTTTCTGTGTTATGCGAGTATTTCAACAAATCAAAACTTAGTATGTTAGCACCAAACAGTCCTCCTGAAAAAGGCATCATATACATACTCATCCAAGCAAGTGCTCACAAGAAATTAACTGTGAATAATGGAGTGCAATGAAGATCTTCTGACATTTGAGATACAAACAAAGAATCAGATGAACAATCTCTGTAGTTGTCTGATAGGCGGTGGGATCCTTGTGGCGACTTGCTTTGGGAGTTAAATGTGTCCCTGTTTTGTCATGTTACTGGGGGAGTCCCGGTTTTGGCAGGTTTGGGAGTCAGCAGGCAGGAATTCTGGGAATGGATCAGTTTGCTGTAAAAGTGCCGAGAGAACAGGTGGACGTGAGCTCTTAATTGAGACCGTCCATTTTTAATTTGGGGTCAGACTGTGAATTGAAGTCCATGTGAGAGCGAGGAAGCCACTTGATGCAAAAAAGGTTTCTACAACAAAGAGGATGAATGGTAGTTTCATCCAGAAAACGGACATAAATGTCTGAAGAGTTCCAGGAGTTGCAGGAGCTGAATGTGGTCTTTAGTCTTGACAGTTTATGGCCCCATAATTTGGCCCTTGGTCCTTATCTCCCACTCCTCCTCTGTGGCCCTCTGTCAGCAGTCAGAGACTTCTGAGGTGTTGGAGTCACTGGTGAGTTTTCTGCGTTGTCTCACAGATTTTTCCTCATCCTGCAGAGCAGGGCAGAGAGTTATTTTCACTTATTTATAAGCTGATATCTAAAGGTTGCTTAGAGAAACTCTCTAGTCCTCTAGTGTCACCTGTAAGGGCCAAAATGTCATCCCTGAACACAGGCTATTATCCATGTGTCCATCCATTATTTGTAACCACTTATCCTTGGCAGGGTTGCGGGGAGGCAGGGGCCAATCCCAGCGAGGGTGGGGTTCACCTTGGACAAGTTGCCAGTTTATCACTCAGCTAACATACAGAGACACAAAACCATTCATGCTCACATTCACACCTACCAGAAATTTAGAGTCACCAATTCAACTAATCTGCATGACTTTAGACTGTGGGAGGAAGCTGCGGCACCCCCAGAAAAAAACATGCAAACTCCAAACAAAAAGGCCGGGGTTAGACCCAGAACCTTCTTGCTGTGTAGCGATAGTGCCAACCACTGCACCACTGTGCTGCCCCACAAGACGTTAAACAGATACAAATTATTTATTTGTATCCTTCTGGTTATCATAGCCTCTTTAACTCTAGAACCACGGGGAGAGATCAAAATATCCTTAGACTTCTTCTCTCCACATTCTGGTTCTAACACCTCTTGTCAGGATATGTGCCAACAGGGATTTTTTTTTTTTTTTACTGATCCAATACTGTCTTTCTCACCAATATTAAAACATGTGAACCACCCTGGATGGAACTCAGTGGAATAATTTTAATGTAATGACACAAGTGGTTAGGAACTGATGTGTCACTAAATGCGTCTGTGGTCCGCTGTGATTAAATGACACAGAAGAAGAAACTCTAATTAGATTGGACATGTCATGTTTTCTGATCTTGCGTGTACTTACGGTCTGAAAGACCCCATTTTGTCCCCATTCTCCAGGGGAGTGGTCCTCAGGGTACTCTGCCTCCTCTGCCTCTTCCTCCTCTTCCTCCCCCTCCTCCTCCCTCACTGTGTCCATCCCATCTTCCTCGTACTCTGTCAGACAGTCTGACTCCTCTGCTGAATGGAAAGATTTAGAGGAGATATTACTAAGAGAATTTATTGCATGAGTGACCCACCAGGTTTAGACAGTACCCATAAAATATCACAGACATGTCCTACTGTATTTCAATAAAACAGAGTAGGGGAAAGCTATGACCCCTTTATTTATTACAATGATTAAATCCGACATGAAAAGAGAACTGTACATGTAGAGGAGGTGACGGCTGCAACACAAACTTTTAACATGATGCATGCAAGCTGCATATAAAAATTTTACCACTATATAACAGAAATTTTATCTAAATATTTATTTTGACTTGACAAGTGATCCTTCACCCTCTGCAGCAGCGTAGCTTTGGACTGGCTCTATTCTGGATACAATTTCTGCAAGGTCAGTGAAGTCAGCTCCTGAAGACGTGTAGGACTACAAGACAAGAATTTTAAGAAATTTAATTGTGAACACGTATAGATCTATAACCATTTTACATATCATTTAGGGTGTGCGTCCGTGCTCTCCTCACCTCGGATCTCTTGCTGTCGTTGTAGTCGGCTGAGCGGTGATCCTTCAACATGTTCTCAATAATGTCACCTCGGGCCCAGCCAGTAAACACCAACTTGCCGTGTTGGTAGCCGACATCCTGAAGTAGTTAAAACAGAAATATGTGGTACTTTAAATAAAGTAAACATGTTTTGCGTTAAGTCATTTTGTAAGTGAACAGATTACAATGTATTTTCTTAAGTTTATTTGCTAACATGACGTCAAGTATAAATCGTTGCTAAAAACTGACAACACCTTCATATTGAGATAACCTTCTGACAACCATAATCAAAATGCCATAAGTGTATACACATTCCACGCTAGTGACTCTTGTTCTCCTCACCAGACTTTACACTTTACAGAGAATTGCGTTTAAAACTGCAAGACTGACTGGGGGACTTTCTGGTTTGTGTGACAGATCCACGAGTCAAAGGCTTTTCAGACACCAAAACACTGCAGGAGTTTATAATGATAAAAAAACAAACAAAAACAACACGATGCGGTAATTACTTAATTATTAGTCTCTATGAGTGTGGTGTTAACTGTAGAAGTAGGCCATGATGTTATCAGGAGTGTGCTCTTGTATGTGTGCTTTTGGCCAAATGCAGAACTTTATACACCATACTTTCTGCATACCTGAATGCATGACAGGAGCATCATGGGAAGGTCCAACTCACAATAAAAAGAACCCTTGTAACCCATCTTGCTTACTGCAGACACTGATTTGACAGTAACCTTTCAGTTAGTCCATCCTTCATCGTGTATATGGGCAACACCTCAACACTTCTGTACACACAGTGGAGCTGCCAAAACCATCCAGTCACAAGACTACAGACAATGATTTGTCTCATGATAACCTTGGGCTAATCAGGCAAATACTCATGGGGTAACTCACATAGATCTCGTCGAATTTGCCGAAGTCCATGGTCTTGAAGCGGTCGATGGGGGGTCTGATATACTCGCAATACGCACTCTTCTTCACCACCTCTAACTGACGCACACACGACACATAGGCCAGCCGAGACTGGATCTCTGCCATGTCTGGTACCTGTGGAAGAGGGTGGTCTGAGAATACTACCACAATGCACCTACAGTATTATTTCAAGGTAACCATCCTCTGCTACATATTCACTGGAAGCACTGACAACTCAAAATACAGTCGATATTATATTTTATGATGCTGAGTCACCAACAGTTACTGTGCCTTGTGCTGCCAACACGTGCTGTACCTTGACTTTTTCTGCCCAGGGATTGATCCGTTTCCAAAGCAACCACCAGCCAGATAGGCTGTCACCATAGTTACTGAGGTCCGTCTCATCTTTGCTGCCCACGTCGATGGCAATGACTGTTCTGGCGCCCATGTTCCTCGCAATGTCCGCTGTTGTATGCGTAACGTGTATGTCAGCATTCAACACAGACGTACAAACATGGGGCGACAAAATCCAGCAGCAGAGACGGTAAGACAATGAATACTGTGTTAAAGACATGTTTCAAGATAAAATCCATTTCTTTAACCCTTCATTTTCGGAGCCACAATGTTCGAACAGACTTACACCACAAAAATAGCAATTTTAAAAGTTGTTGAACACATTTCAGAGCTTCAATGGCCAACTAATTACATATTTCATATTGCATACTGTTAAAAATGCATATTTTGCCAGCCAATCAGCACAGGACAAAGGTCATGATCTTTCTCATTGACATGCTGTAAAAGCATTGGGGAAGTGAGCATTTTTGTGGTATGAGCCTATTCAAAGACAGAAACAGGATGTCATCCAACAAGCCCAAAGCACCGATCCAGTGTGCCAAGAACAACTATAAATGCAGCTGATGGAGCACAAGCTCTTCAGGGAGAAGGCAGAGTGGGTCACAAAAAAAAAAAAAAAGACATTTTACAAGACTTCCTCAAGTTGGATCAATCTTTGAGCCCAGAAAGAACCATATTTCTCTAACCTCATTGCTTGGGAATGAGTATCGCTTGGGAGATAATGGATCATGATTCCCATACAATAGCTCATTCCAGAGCTTTGAGAAGTATGACTGTTTCATAAGTGGAGTACATTCTTGTTTATAACAAAGAGAGACTCAGGGGAGTTTTCATCTGCGCACCATAATGAAGACTAAAAACAGTGTATGTCTTACGTCTGCAGGCATGTAGAGAATGTGTATATTTGGTCTGGAGCATTTTTCCAATGATTTTAGGTAATGAGAATGTATCTAATGGTCCGCAGATTGAAAAAAAAAAACCCAAAACAAAACAGCACCTCCCCTCTTATTAAACAGACTCCACTTTTTTCCCACTGATTTTTACTTAAACTTCAGTATAATGAACAAAAAACGTAGGGCTGGGCGATATGGTTAAGAACATTCTCATTTTTTTCGCGAATTACGTTAGGCCAATATCCTCACAGGTGTATAACCAAAACTTCAGTAACTACTTTTGTTTCGTTGACAAAAGAATCAAACATGCTTCGATCCCTAGTGTTGTAGTACTTGAGAATGTTTTTGGTCTTAAGACCGGTCTCAAGACCACTTTTTGAAGGTCTCGGTCTCGTCTGCGAATCAAACACATTTTGACTCGGTCTTGTCTCTGTCTCGGACGTGGCAGACTCTGGGTTTTTAATCAAGACCAGTCAAGACCACAACAGATTTCTTAACGTAATGACTGTGATTGGATATAAACTTTGATTTTCAAATGCAGCCAATAACTTAAGTCATTTGTAGTTTGAGTTTTTGATTTGTCTAAGTTTAGCTACCTTAATCACAGAGAATTCATATGCAAAACAGCATACAACAGAGAACACTTGAGTGCAGAGAGCAGCTTTAGCAAGACAGTGCTTACTGAGACGGCTGGGAAAACATTTAACCTCTATCGCACCCCGAAATCAGTGGAATTTTTTTTTTTTAAGGTCTTGGTCTTGACTCCATCTTGCCCTGCTTTGGTCTTGGTCCTGTCTTGGCCATGGCACATTCTGGTCTTGGTTAGTGTGGTGTTGACTACAACACTGTTGATTACATAGCAACGGCACTATCTGTTTAAAGTGAGGAACCAACAATATGAAATTACTGCCCGGCCCTACAGAAAATTGTTCATTTTGACATGAGGTGAAAAAGACTTTAATCTGGAAGCAAACTGGTGTCTTATGGCATTAAAAATTCATCAACATGCATTGATTTTAATGTTGCTGTTTTGTTTTGTTTTTTATTTAAACCTTGTGGTTATGCCTTCCCCTACTTTTAATTCTACACCTTTCTGACACCAGGTTGTTTGACAGACAAATACCTCATTTGTCGATGTGGTATTTATTTCAGATTCATACACACTTTAAAACTCTCAGTACAACTCAAAGTGCCGACTTTTTCCCCATCAATTTATTTTAGAGCCTAAAACGATTAATTTTTAAAAATCTTTTTTTTTTTTTACAAATGTGGTTGATTAAGACTCAGTTTGTCTTTTTTGACGGGCTGAGCCTGCTCAGTATTCAGATGGGGAAAACTCAGCACATCCTCCATTATCACCCGACTTCCCTCCATCAGCATAAAGACAAGCTCACATCTGTATACTCACCCGGCCTATAAACAACTTGATAAAAAAAAAAACTTTAAAATATTCATCCCCATCTGCCACTTAACCTCCCCCCTCCTCAGGGGAATGGGAGTTTGGTTGACATTGAGGATAGTGTGTTGGTGGCGAGGGGGTTACCACCTCTACTTGCCTGGCAGGTTGTTGATGTAGCCACCATCCATAAGCAAGTTGCCATCTTTGGGATCGCAGAGAGGCGGCAGATACCCCGAGAGGGTCATGCTCGCTCGCACATAGCGCCACAGAGAGCCTGACACACCAGGGAGGGAAGGAGGGAGGAGGGAGGAGGAAGGGGGTGGATAACATCTCAATAATGTTTGCTAAACTCTTTAAGTTAGTGTTGACACAGGCCACAGTCTAAACACCAGAGTGAGGCCGGGCAAAGAAAAGAAGCCGATCCCCACAAAGGTTAGGACTGTGGTTCTGCCCTCCTTTAGACTCTGTTGTACACCACGGCAAACCTCATTACCTTGCACAGATCCTGTATGACTTGTGCTTCAGGTAAAAAAGTAAATGGCAACCATCACAGAGCACCAAGGCTGTTTGGATCTCCAAACTGTGTCCCAACAACAATGCTTTGTCGCATGTGATCATTTGAATTTGCTGCTTTCTTAAGTTCCTATTTAAGACAATCACAAACACCCGAAGAGAGAAAGATAAAAATAACCCAATGCGCCTCCTTCAATTGTCTACATGTCAGAGAAGGCGCAGTGGCAGCTGTCGTGACAACGTTTGGAGATCCTTCACCGTGAACATGGCAGGAAAGCACCCAGCCTGCCCAGTGTTGCAGTGCAGCTCTATGCCAGCAGGGGGCAGGAGCAGGCCAGGTGCTGCATGGATTGGAAGGATAAGGTGCACCAGAGAGAAAAGCAAGGGGTGCAGCTATGCATGAAGTATGCGTGAATGCTGAGGCAGAAATTTATTACTGAAATAAAACTTTAGGGGCATTACTACCACCTACAGCTCTCCATTTGTTTAATGTAACATAAGGCCTTTATTCAGTTTGTAGGAGGCAACGATGGACAACAGCAGGATCCAGAACACATATTTTTGAATACTTCAAAACAAACAGAGAACCAAAAAGGTAATACATGCCATCAATATATCTTCATGAGAAATATACAGAATGGCTCATGGTGTCTGACACTGGCATGCACATAGAAGCAAGCAAAGCCAGGGGAGAGGACAGGAGCTGTGTAGGAGAGGTTGAAAATGTTCCTGTAGGTAGACATGACTGAAATGAAATGAATTTCACATAGACACCCTCATGGGAAACAAGCTGCAGTGAAGTCCAAAGGACAGACACACTTAAGCCCACTAAACGTGCAGTGATGCACAACAACAACAACAACAGACAGATATGATGTTGACATGGTGCATCCTTTCACTATCTCAGATGAGGCTGAAGTGTCTCGACACTATCAGCTTTACTTAAATCACAACTGTAGCAGATCTTACCCTGAAAATCCACCTAAGTCAAAACCAATCAGGTCTGATTTATCGAGCTGAGCAACCTGCAAGTGAGTAGCTGTGTTTTTGTGAAGAAATATATACAAAAAGGCAGGTACAGTGGTGCATGAAGACATCAGTGTTTACAGGCAACGTCCAAAATGTTATAGATATAAAAGAGTAGGGAATGTTTTAGCAAATATAAGGGGCCAGAAGAAGCCGGACTATCATGCATCTCTTAATGACCTGCAGATGTCTGAACATGCTGGCAAACCTTACATCTATTAAGAAAGTTAACATCAGCAGTTCTATTCAGATGTGACGCCAAGACAACTGAAGAAAGTGTGTCGTGTGTTTGAAACAAACAGCCATTTGCAGAGAATGACATGTCCTACTGGCCATTGTTCAATAAAAGATGAGGCCGTGATTGGATCATTCCTAAGACGTATGTGGACTTAGTCTTTCCTTCCAAACCATGGGCTACCAGTGTCCACCTGGTCTAGGTGGGGTTAGTTACGAGTAAGAGTTTGGGAGGGAGAGGACGAGAAAGAGGAGGAGGGTAACCAAGTGGTTGATTGTCCACTTAGGGATGTGGGAGGAGGTTTTGGTGAGCGGGCGTTTAAAATCTGACCTGGGACATTGTTAACATAGCAACCATCCACAAGCAAGTGGCCATCCTTGGGGTCGCACAGGGGAGGTAAATAGGGAGTGTAGGAGGCGCTGGCTCTAACATAGCGCCAGACACAACCTGTCGGGAAATGGAGATGGAGAAGGAGGAACACATCAAATATGGGCTGGACTCCACGTCACAGATGGGGGGAGAGAGAGAGAGAGAGAGAGAGAGAGAGAGAGACAGAGAGAGAGAGAATGCGGTAGAAGAGAGGAATGAGGAGAGAGAGAGAAAGATATGACCGCAACAAAGAGAAGAAGAACGCAGGAAGCTGCCAGGAGCAAGACAGAGAGGAGAGGTAATACAATGTCAATCAAATTATTAACTCACGCCTTTGGTTTCTTACTAATTGCTGTATAGTCTAATACAACTCTGAGTCCACTTAAGTTGAGATGCTGTGTAAAGCTTACAGAATGCAATCCTTTGCAAATGAACTGCTTATCAGACAGCGGTTTTATGAAGTTTTCTGAGCCCACACAATCCTCCAAACAATCATGCGTTCACTTCGTCCAGTCCTCGCTTGTGAACAACTGAAGCTGTCAAGGACGCTCCTTTCATACCCAATCGTGACACTGTCACCTTTAAAATAACCTGTTTACTTGCTGATTGTTGCGAGAAGGTGTTTTTGTAGTGTTCCACAACAGCCTTCTCTTGCTCCTGTCTTGTTCAAAACGTGTCACTGCATCAAATTCAGAAAAACAAATATTTGTATAATATTTGTTTTACACAGCGTCTAAACTTTTTTGGATTCATTGTTGTAGGAGGCTATCTTTAATTAAGAGCATAATTTAGGAAATCTCTAGCACCACTTGAGTTAACCTCTGTGAAGGCTAATTGATGGAGTATAATAAAATTTGTTCAAAGTTATGAGAGGAAACCAAAATATAAACACAAGAAATTTTGTGCTACAAACACAACAATTAAGGCTACGGATCACTCAATCCAGTATGTGACAACAAATGTCATGTGCATGATACCAGATGTATGTAAATTAGCTTTACAACCTTAAACCAGTGATGCAAGGTTTGTTTGATGTGTTCACTGAGCATATTGATAAAACAGTATTAGCGTTGTTAGATGTCTAGTACAACAAGCAAGTGGGCCAAGGACAAGCAGAGACAGAGAGAGAGACAGAGAGAGAGAGAGAGAGAAAGAGTAAGAAAGAAAAAAGGAGACAGTGAGAAAGACAAAGAGCCCACAAATGCTGTGGGGCGATAGGCTAAGTGCTCGAACTGTTGAAAGAAACTTCAAGGGAAAGTGGGAAAAGGTCTCACAGGACAGACTGACAGCTTGTGTTAAGTGTTTTGATTTCAGAAAATCTACCAAGACTAACTAAGTAAAACCTTTTTTTTTTTCTCAATGGCTCGAGCCAAAGTGACACAATCAGAATCATAGCACCACCCTGTGATTTTTATCTAAAGCACACCAGAGAAAAACTACATAAAGCACAGAATGGGAGTGAAGGAGTGAGAGAAGCAACATGGGATGTCATTAAGGAGCAAGGGGAGGAAGGCAAAGGGGAAGTGTTCTGGATCCTACATGTTGACATGGATGTGGGAGAGGAAGCAGCGACTACACGGGTTACTTGGTCTACTGCATAACCTACAAATAGGAAGTTCTGTGATACATCTCTATACGCAGAAAGACTGACATAAGGGAGACACATATACACTGTATACAGGAAGTACATGGGGCATAATCTAGGAGCTGAAGACAAATGTTATGGACAAGAAAATGATGAAAAAGCTACAGATTTATCAATTAAGTGTACAAAAAGGAAGAAGTTAAGAAGGATGAAGAGGAGTTTAGAAAAGAGACAGAAGGAAAAAGATTTAGAAACAGTCAGAAAGATCTTAAAAATTTGGAAATATGAAGTAAGAGAGAAATAAAGAAAGAGACCAGTACAGCAATGAGGATGAGAGGCAGATGAAGGGAAAAGTATGACAGCGAGAGGAAAAGGCTTTGCTCCAGCAGTTAGTTCACACACATGCCAAGGTGCAAACATTCAGTTTCCCTGTAGGACTCTGGCCTGCAAACCCCTCAAATCCAGCCATTAGGATTATAATCAAAATATTGGCTTTACAATGAAACCAGCGATGCCTTAATTTGATAAAGAACAACCAGCATTACAGTGATTACTCTAAAAAGTTACATGGCAAAGTAAATGGCTGAACAACAGACTGGATTTGTGGAGTTTGTTTGGGGTACTTCAAGGCTGAATCTACTCTTGCTAGTGTTAGTGATGGTCCCTTTTTATGCAAATCAAACAGAATACACATGCCTTTATATCAGCTACTACAGACACAAGCATAAAAACATCTATAGAATGTTTTATTGCAATGTTTTTAGTGAAATCTCCTAAGCCTTCAGCTTTCAGGCTTACTCCAAACCAGATTGAAACTGTCATTTTTGTAAAAGCATAACAGTGGGTTTGCAACTAAAATGAAGCAATGCATTTGATGAATACCTACATTTTTACACAATGTTCTCTAAGCCTCATTTTCCGGAATCCATCACGATACTAGCGCTAACATGCTCACTTCTCATTGTGAGGAACTTGTCAACTTCCAGTGAGAGTTGCAAGGTCCAGCGAATGCACATTATTAAACGGGCACCTCTAGAGTCATAGTAGCTATATTGGACATTATCAACAGTAGTTTGAGATCACATCAAGCTCAATTTAGTTTGGAGTACACCCACTTTAAATTATTTAACCAAGGGCATGCAGTCCAGTCACTCTTGATGATGCATAAGCCAGTTAAATATTTGTTTATTAATCCAAGTTGTTCCTACTATGACAATATTTATTGCCTTGTTTTTTAAAAAAATGCTATGGTGGCTCAAGTTACTTCCAAGTGAGTGAAACATGTTGTCCATATCAAGTTAAGTAGTAACAGCTTTAGTTGCTGTGCAATTTTTTGTTCTGACGCTGTTTAATTATATATAAAACATGAATTTATAATAAGGCCAATTTCACACATTAGTCCCCTGTCATTTAGAGCAGCATTACTGATTGAGTTGTGTTAAATGTTGCAAAAAGATGTGAGCAATTACTCATGCACTTCATTGTGTATGTCTGCTAGGGGTGAATGACAGGTTCTTTGTAAAAGGAGGTGAGTTATGCAGCTTTTGTTACACGCACACTCAGGTTAATTCTTTGAGTGGTCATGCAGAAAATTGGAACTTGAAGAGATAGTTCGCGTTTTTGGACATAAAGGTGTATGAAATAGTTGTCAGTAGCGTAGTGGATGTTTTAATGCTGCAGCCGGCCGGAGCTACCTACTCTATGCATTCAGGACCAGCCAGAATTCAGAACCACAGGACTCTGAAGGCAGGTCAACAGCTTCACATCCACTACACTACTGACAACTAATTCATACACCTTTACGTGCAAAAATGCAAACTATCCTTTTAATAAGTTCTGTGATATTTCTGTCTTAGGTAATTAACAATTACAAGTTTGAGAAAATTGACAACATCGGCCTTCGGGCAGTCATATCTCTCTGCCATGTTTGAATTCAGCAGCTCACTTCTTCACCATGCTGTCAGAAGGAGTGTCCTCCCCTGGTGTTGCATGTATGTCATGAGGACCTTCTTAGGTGACTTCCTGTGACAGAGGAAGCAGATGACTGCACAAATGCTGATGTTTCCAGTTTCTCAGAGCGCGCGGGCTTGCAAACCTCAGTTACCCAAAACAGGAATACCAAGAGTAATATTAACTTCATACTTTCTGTATAATAGCTCAAAGAACTGAACTGCATGAGCATGTAACAAGAGCTGTAAAACAGGCCTTTTCATACACATGTGCAGGCCTGGTTTGGCTTGATTTAATCCAGTGCGTCGGGTCAGCATGACCTCTTAATTCATGCACTTCTATCTTGGCCCACAAACTTATCAATCACCCTTAGTTTGTATGTGTGCGTGTCTGTTTGCATTTATGTCCACCAATCTACAGCTATCACATAATGTACTGTATGAGAAAGTACTGTAAACGTACAGTTTTGAGTTTGTCTAAAGCTTTCAAAAACACTGAACAAATCGTAATTGTAATATGATAGAGATAGGCGTCGGCTCCTGCCGTCAGCTCAGCAGTAACTTACCATCCTGGTGAACACGCATGGCTGAAGCTGTGATGTCAGTGGTGACATTAAAGTACGGCAGCCACAGGTCCTGGAGACACGCAGAGTACTTCAGTGTTGAAAAGCTTTTTATTTCTACAGTAACTGATTCAAAAACATCACGCTTTTGTGTTCTTCTAACTGCGGTGGAAAATAAACATTTTCTGAATTTAAAAAATGACCCCTCACACAACCTCTCACCTCAGCTTGCTTGTCCTGGAACACTTTATAGATGCTGGTGTTAAAGGCAGAACCAGAGAACATGGAGGTGATGGGATACGTCAGATCCAGAACTGTTTTAAATACTGAGTTCATCGCCTGTTCAGCCACAAAATACGAAAAACATCAGACATAAGGCTGTTATATTTCTCATCACTTACTCTGCATTCCCCTTTAAATACACTGAAAGATGTTCATTTGAAAGCTGCCAGATAAAATAAACCATTTTGTTTTAAGAGGAAAGTTAAATATGCCATCTAAGACAAACAAGACAAAAAGAAACGACAGATAAATATAAATGGATGTGTTCACCTTCGACCACTCTCTGGCTCTCTGTTTGGTTCTGACGGCACTCCTCTCCTCAGCGTACAGTGCACCAATGAATGAGCCGATTGAGGTCCCGCCCACTATGTCAATAGGAATCCCTGCTTCCTCCATAGCTTTGATCACCCCAACATGAGAGCAGCCTCTGCATGGGGAAAAAGTTAGCTAACGGTCAGGAACACTCTCACCAAAATG
Organism: Naso brachycentron; assembly: GCA_029874485.1. Lineage (NCBI taxonomy): Eukaryota > Metazoa > Chordata > Actinopteri > Acanthuriformes > Acanthuridae > Naso > Naso brachycentron. The sequence continues at coordinate 16,916,169 of JAQFJA010000020.1, forward strand.
TTGTCTTAGAAAAAAAAAAAAGAAAGCACAAACGGTTAAAGTTTCGAAAATAGAGTAAATAGGTACGTTTTTAAGTAACTGAGGTGTCTTTTGACATTAAGAAAGGAAGCTGGAGGCTCCCAACAAATAATGCAATATTCTGCGTTACTTATATTAACTGTAACGTAAGACACAAACTGCAATCTACATGTCTGTACTGACAGTTGTGGCTCAGCCTGCTTACCTGGCTCCGCCTCCTCCCAGCACCAGGGCGATGCTGTTTCCAGTCAGGACTCGGGCCAGCCGAGAGAAGTCACTGTGTCTGTCTGCTGTTTTCTCAAACACCTTCTCATAAACATCCCTCTGCACAAAAAAGAAAGACAAGTAAAAAAACATAAAATAAATAAGTACGTCAACTTTCTCATTACCTTTCTCTACTCAAGATCAATGTTCTTTGTGCATTTTTACAGTTGAAGCTCCATTCATTGACCAGACCATCATTTCATGAGTTCATAGGTTATATTAATAAAGGAATGGCGCTTCCACTTCATTGCCCACCACTTCACCTAATTTTTAAAAAAATTTTAAATCCATCTAGAAATGAAAACAAACTTTGCCTCATACCAGTTTGCTGGGGCTGCGCCTGGAGAAAACCCTGCGGGGACATTTGAGGTGCAGATGCCCAGAGCACCAGCTACGCATGTTGAGCCATTCAACCGTTCTGGAGGGGCCAGGCCCGTCCTCTTTGTGCAGGAGGACCAGCTGTTTCAGAGCCCGAACTGCTGTGTTCTCCAGCATCTGCTCCAACTGGAGTAGAGAGAGGAGGAGGGAACCAAATAGTAAGAAAAGAGACAAAGAGAGTGAATGTACTAGTTTGTATTTGAAAGGTGTGGTGAAAGGATTTTCTATCTTTCCTCCGTCCTCTGCTGGACAGACACTTACCTCCCCCAGGGTCGGCTCCTGGTCCCCCAGGCCAACGATGAGGATGCAGTCAGCCTGGCGGATGCAGCGCTGAGTCCACGGGGTCATGCTGTTGTCAGTCTGGTACAGGACGATCCGGTTGATGTCCTCCTGCTGGGCCAGCCAGCCAGACAGACGGTACTCATGGATACTGATGGATAAATAAGAATGTGGAGAATGGTTTTAATCCACAAAACAGACATTAACAGTTCCGATCATGGAGATTAATAGTAATGACACAAAAATAGCAGTCTTTTCACTGAGGGTCTCATTTGCTGTTACAGGAAATTTATAATCATTAGAGAAATCTTGAGACTGATTACATAAATAATTGAAAGCTCCTCACAGTCATTTTAATGTTAGGGGAGACTAGAGGAGAAGAGGATATATTGACAGGAAGAATAAAATGGGGGAACTAGTGAGTGAAAACAACAGCAATCTATACAAACAAACGTAACTAAACTGGGTAAACAGAAGATGAAAGGAAATATGAAAGAAAGGTCACAATTAGGAGGTTTTTGTGATGATGCTTGAGCAGATGAAGATGACCGTATGTGTTTGTGACTGTGAGACTGACCTGTCCAGAGCAGACGCACCCAGTCGCTCTCTGATTATGTCACTGGTTAACAGCAACGTGGGCCCTACAAGTGACAAACAAACAGACGTATAAATATAAATAACAGCAAAGAATCTCAAATTTCCTCATGTTTTCTAATCCATTTAAATTTAACAAGCTGTATTGTAATGTATCTGATATAAACGATGAACTAAATAGAAACCCAGCGATCCCAGGTGAAAAAGTGTTGTTGTAGACAAATGAAAAATGTGAGCCTACCGATGGCACTGAGGGCGTGGCTGAGCTCCAGGTTGAACGCATTGATTGGCACCTCGTCACACACAGGTAGGACAGCCACAGTGGAGAGGTTGCTGGCAGGGTTGGTGACATCAGCGCTGGCTGACATACTGGGAAAACTTAGTGCTGAACCTAGAAGACAAGATCACAGATAAGAACCATCCACTGACATGGTCCGATTCCCATCCGGTTCATGCATCCAATTTTAAACTCTTCAGAGCATTTCAACCAGACATAAACTGATTCAGAAAATGGAGGGTTGGTTCACAACTGGAACCCAAAAATAGCAGGTTTCCTTGACTGGAAATGGGTGTGTCAAATTGGACAAGTCGTTGTGCCCTTTGGAACGTTCTGCACTGATAATGTATCCTCGATGTCAATGTTTCTGCTCAAAGCAGGTGGAGATGCTGACTGATTCGGTGGATAACATCAAGGTTCAATGAATTCTGATCGGAACTGTTTCAGGCACCAGAGATTATATGTGGAAAAAACATTCAGCGTGTGAATGTAGCATACTGTGTGCTAACAAAGACATAGAGAGGGAGTATGATTATGTGCAGGTCAAGTGTTCCTCATCATCTTCTTACCTGAAAAGGGCCCTCGACCCTGCTGCAGGTTCCCCAGAATCTTCTGGCCTAACAAGTGGATCAACCTCGTCACCACCTAAACAGACATCACACATCAGCACCATTTCAGCTGTACACACAATCATAATCACATAGAGATGAAATCGCCGACCTGGGGGTATCGTCTTTTGATGTTGTTAAGCGTTCCTTCAGGCAGTTTGACCAGCTCTGTGTCTCTCACTGCGTGGACGGTGGTGGCTCTTGGCTGCTTGGTCAAGGCCTCGACCTAAAATATATAGAGGCAAGACAGCAAGATGTTTCAGACCAAAAAATGCTTTTAAGCCAATACGGTAATTATTGGCAGCTTGAATCAAAAAAACTGCCCAACTGGCAACAGCAGCTCATCAAGGCATCAACATCTGTAATAACCCTTTTTAACTAGAACTATTAAGTTCTATTAAGTTCACCTCCATGTTTAATTTTAACAACTGAGGTTTCTTTTCTTTTACATACTGACAAAGAGATTGCGACTAAAGGAACAGAGCCTCGTTCTCACCACTCCTATGAGGTCTCCTCTGCCGTATTCACCAACTAGTTCTTTCTTGCCATTTGCTTTGCGTATAACTGAACGCAGACGTCCATTCAGAACAATGTAGGTGCAGTCTGATTGGTCATCCTGTCTGTAAATGTCATGAGAGGAGACACAAATATTACAGTCACAAATACAAATAACCTGTAAATTTTTGCCTGTATGTAATCCAAGAAAAAGCTGTAGCAGGATACCTGTAGAGGGCTCTGCCAGCCTCCACAGCCATCCAGTCGATGGCAAAGTCCATCTGCCTGACGAAAGGGGACATGCGGACGGCCACTGTGTGAGCTGCACTGAGCACCACACTGGGCTGCTCTCTCATGATCCTGCAGGGGGCAGCATACAGCACAGGCACAGACTTAAGCATCACTGTACATGCAGTATTTACACTGTTCGTAAACAGATGAAAGCTGAAGTGTCCCAGCCATTATGGATTCAATAAGTCTTGCATTGTAGAGCACAATAATGAGACACTGTTGCAAAAAGTGGTAGTTTCAGCTGTGTGCCTGCTGAAAGTGGACTGGACGATTGACTCACTCATAGAAATCAGACTTTGAGATCTTGAGGTAAGTACAGTCTCGGACAGCCTTGATGGTGAAGATGAGAGGCTCTCCGGTAAGCACAGCGAGCTGGCCCACCATTTCCCCCGGGTGGGTCACAAACAAGCAGACGGCCTCCTGTTTGTTTATCATCCGCTGGTAGACATGCAAACAACCAGACAGGACAAAGTGCAGACTCACATCCTAAAAGAGCGAAAAGAGGAAGAGATGGAAAACAGTCAGGGAAGGCAAAATGACGGGATTATCTCACGTTTTCACATTTTTTGTTGCAGTGACTCGGTTGTTGTATGCACTTAGGACATATGATTGCTACAATTGCAACTATTACAGAGCTAAAGAAAGACAAATCAGCCCTTTATAAGTTTTTCAGTAAGGCGTCCAGTATGTCTGCCTGAAGTACCTGGTCTCCCTGTCTGGCTAGAACAGCTCCAGCTCTTGCTTGATGCAGAGTCACTCTCCCATTTAACAGGCTTGGATCCTGGATTTAAGAAGAAGGAAAAGAGCCAGAAAGTCAAATGAGTGGGTCACAGTCAGAAGCAATGTGGTGTTTAAGCTGTAGATAATTACACTTACTTAATCCATTGGTAGTTTCATCTAGTTACAGCAACTTGTTTTGAATTATTCGGTCTAGCAATAGTTACTCAGAGGCACACAGAGAGGGTTGACCACATATTGCGTCAAATGCATGAATACAGCTTCCTACCAGAATTGGCTGCAGTCTGCATTAGAATTTGATCTGTAGCATAACTGCAGTGCAGAGAAGTTGAGCATTAATTGTTATTATGGACTTTATTTTCTAGATGATTAATGAAGTTTTTTGATGCAGCAATCATTTTCTTGACAGTGACTGTTGCGGTAGGAAAAAGTCCATTACTCAAGAAAACCCTCAGTCTTTCCTGATAGCACTGATCCACCTGTACAGGAAAGCTAACTAGCTAACTAGCTCCTCATAATGACTCTCAAAATCAGCTTCAACCATGATCACCTGTGTTGTGATGCTCAAAGATGTGCAAAGCATGTAAATTCACTCAGGAACTGCTGAGTTTGTTTACACCGGGGAAGAGCGGAGAGCAGCTAATTCTTAGATCTCAAAAGACTTCTGTCGGAAAGACCAGATCTATTTTTGTTTAAAAATAATGATTATACAAAAACTAAGCACAGAAATAGCAAACAGAACGCGACCAACTTGACCCGTAGGTTATTTAATGGAATAAATATCATGGTGTGTTTGAAACTTTCAATTTTAAGCGCATTATATTTTAGCTTGTCACTTTCTTAATTTAAGTGAATGGGGAGTAAATTTCAAACACCTCCCCTTCGTCACAGAGGCAGGTAACCTTGGTGAGTCAATTTTAATATTTACTGAACACACTAGACTTTACACCATAAAATGAATCTTGTGACAAAATCA
>JAQFJA010000020.1:16992234-17007063 GCA_029874485.1 Naso brachycentron
CACAACCCCAAATAAAAATACTTTGGGATACACAATTTATTCTTTAATTTTTTATTATTTTTTTAAATTATTTTTTTAATTTCCCCTCTCATATTTTTGAAGTTCATCTTGATTTCTTAACATTTCCCCTTAAAGGTTCCTTTATAATTAAACAACAGTCAGCCTACAGTAGAAATTGCTTAAAACGTGGTCAAATCAAATCATTTGACCCAAACTGAACTGTTTGCTCACAGTGAAGTCCACATGTTCAGGTCCCATATGGTCCAACAGGACTCTTTTTTTTTTTTATCCAGGTAGCCCTGAGTCAAACTATCTGCAAGGAACAGTTCATGTCTTTCAGCTACAGTTCATAATACTGAAATGCATTTTTGTTTTTCCACAGCACAGTTTAAACTGGACATCAGCCCTGTACTGTGCGCACAGTACACAGTGATCATTTGAACTTATGCTGGTACTAAAATGTTACATGTGGCACCTTAAAAGTGTCTCAGGGTTGTTTAAAATATTTTTCCTCTCTGAAGGACAGCATCACATGGGTCTGTGCGTGCTTACATAAATGGTGGAAGTGTAACTTGATTACGTTTATGCAAGTGCAATTTTGAGGTACTTTTTCAGCTCCTATACTCTGATTTCCGCTTCACTACATTTGTGTTTGTAACAACGTTTTTTTAAAGAGCTAGGCCGGCTTTTCTTCTACAGTAACCTCCTATTTACAGTGCAATCCATATAATATGGTTTATGACAAACTGATTAATTTTAAGAAGAGATAAAGGCATCTTAAACTGTGTATCAGTGCCAAGTATTTGACAAAAATGTAACTTTCTGTGGATTTAATTATAATTTTCTAACTATTGTTAATAAATGTGTTTACAGTAGTCTCCTGTAAAGGCCCACAAGAGGTGATATAACTGTTGATAAATATAAAAAACATTTATACCAGCCTACAGCAGCATTATAATGTGTTATAAAGTATTTTTATAGGTTTATGTAGCCTACTGCTAATGCTGAATGTGGGGACTTAAGGTTAAGTGTTGTACTTTGAGATGTAACACACAAAGCATAAATTTACTTATAATTTAAAAAATGACATTTTAACAGTTCGGCACTGAGTATAAAATGAACATTAAAATTCCTTCAGTAGTAACTGTTTAAAAGGGGGCAGTCTGCATAATAAGCACTAAATGTTTGGTACTTTTTGCTGCTAATATCCTTTGTTCCTTTCCCTAAGTAGAATTATGATTTGAGTACTTACACTTTGTGATGGAGTATTTTTACATTTAGGTATTGAGACACTTAAAAGTACCTATAAAACTGCTTATGAAAGTGAAACATTTGCATCTGAGCAACCGGGAATTTTTAATTAAACAAAACTTGAATATTTGTTATGCTTGTGTGTTATAATATATGTATTTGCCTGTAATTCAGCTCCCCGTGAGTAAGTATTTTTGTGATAGTGAGGGTATTTTCTGAAATCTAAGATGAAGTTCTGTGGCTGCTGACGGTGCAATGATGGACAGAAGGTCAAAGGCCAGCAAACACCATGTTGCTCAGTTGCCTAAACCTACTAACAGACATCCTGTGACCCGGATGACCTGAGGAGCCTTCAAAGACATATTCAAGCATTTGTGTATTTCTCGGTTATTGACTCTTGAATCAAAAGGTGTCTCGCTGTGAGGAAGAGTCGGGTGGAGCGGCTTATGAGGGCTTTTTGATCCATGGTGATGTGGTTCACCTCTCTCAGCAAAGATGAAGGGGAGATGATGAAATGCAGAGGTGTGGGAAAAAGAGAGACAGCAATACTTTTCAGTATTTATACCTGTGTTTGTGTGTGTGGAACATTATGTTTGAGAGAGAGAGAGTTGTGTCAGAGACTGAGTGGGAAGACGGAGCCAGGCTCGTCTGCAGATTTAGATCAACCTTTTCATGGAAAGAGGACTCATGCTGTTTTCCTCTTTGGCCGTTGCTGACTGTATGAATTCATTATGCCTTTAGGAGAGCACTCGTCCAAAAATCAGCACTCAAACACTCCGCTCCCCCCTGCCAACCCATCAATTGGGCCTACATTTATTATTTTGACCTTTCCTTTGCGGGGGAGTAACATCAAAGTGGATCCTCTGCTCGTTGCTCTGTGAGGAGACGGAGGAGTCATCCTCACAGTGTGAGAGGCAGACTGCCGGCCGGCGCTGGTTTTGTTGTCAGTGAAGAAGAGAGACGGAGTCTGGCTCAACATAATTAAAATGAGAATCAATTAGGCCGCGGTGTGTGGAAGAAAAACTGGGTGAAACCAGGCATGCTAATGTGTGACCAGGTTTGTGTGTGTGTGTGTGTATAATCTTTGTGTTTAGAAACATTTGACACACTCTTGTGTTTTGATCATTTCTCATCTTCAAATCTGGTATTTTTAAAATAAGTCCTACTCTAAATTTGCATAGGCACATTATGATCTGCCCACTCCTTATAATCAGTTCAGCTTTTACAGAGTGAACATATTTTGTAAAAGTTGCTACAGTCTGTAAAAGTGTGGTAACAAATTTATTTGTTTGTGTGATAAAAATAATTATATTGTTGTCCTTGTCTTTCTTTAAACTGAAAAATCTGCCAGCTGAGTTATTTGTCATACATAAAAATCATTACAAAACAAATCAACTTGCAATCTAAAACCCATTTTGTGGTTTATTTTGATCATGTTGTTTTTTTTCTTCACTGTTTTAAAGGAAATACTACAAGAAAACATTCTCCTAAAGTTACCCCGCAGCACCAGAACTATTTTGCAGTAATTTGGGTCAAATTGGCCGAGAGAGTTTTGACTTTTGAAGGTCGAGGGAGAGGCTAAAACATCAAACAAGAAGAACAGTTATATCCTCAAAACCAAAAATGAAATAAATGATCATTTTTCAGTTTTGGTACCAAAAGAAAAAAAATATCTAAATGGTTTCTGTAAATTATGAGATCAAGTTTTATTCTAAAACCAAGACAAACAGACAGTTCTTTCTGATAAATAAACAGTGGTCCCACAAACTCCTTCTGCACTTCTCTCTTGCTCGGAAACACTTCAGCTGACTGTGGATTTGAAGCTTTTGTGTCATTTTATTTGAGGTTGAGTGATGACGATGTGGTCAAAGGAAAAAGAACAGACATCAGGGTTCACCATAAACAACAGAAGCTCAGTGCTTCCTCGTGTCTGCCATGTTTTCTAACAGCCAGGAACTTTAACTATAAGTGATTTTGGCTGAAAACTTGGGGAAAAGCTTTGAACGTTCCTTTACATATTATATTTGTTTCTACACAAATACAGGTTTTCAGTGAGAGCAGGCTGATTGATGACTCATGGTCTTAAAGATGTTATACATCACTTAAATTAACCAGACAATCCAGAGACCCTCAGTCTAGACTACATATGTAAAGACCTGAAACTAACCTCAGATACACGGTCTCCAAACGTGACACTGGGGCTCTCTGCGATCTACAGCAGAATCTATCAAGTACTTTGCACAGCAGCTCCGTTCTGACCACTCAGCTCTCTTCGCCATCCAACCTTTAATCGAGTCCTCTGTGGCTCGACGGAGCCCCAACTGTCTGTGTCTTCCCTCCTCCACTGAAAACTTATAACCTAAACAACATTGTCCTCTCAATGCTGTTTCCCTCCAGGATACTCTCTCTTTGCTCTTTCAAAAAGTACAATAAATTTTTTTTAAAAAGGCCTTGTAGGCTGTCGCTGCTCTTTTTTGGGGGGGATAAGACAATGAGGTGGATTTTGTTACATACAAAATTTGTAACACTTGGAAGGACATCAGTAAAATGTATTAAATATAAGTTTTATGGTAATAAAACAGTGCACTATGTGTGTGTAATGTGGATTATTGTATATTATAAAAGTAAGTAAACCTTTAAACCTTCATTAAAAAGTTATTTAGCCTATTTTCTTTACAAAAACAATCTTAAAAAATTATGCTTTATTAGAGAATTTTTTCTGTTGTATTCAAGTTAAAATTTAAATCTTCCCCACTTGCATGACCACGTATTTCCATTTACTGAAAGTAGTACTTTTGATTGATTTGCTCTCCAAGTTATGTCTGCTGTACATTCCGCCATTCATCTCATAATGTAAACAACAGTTACGGATTTTATTCTTTTAACAATAACAAGGACAGGACACTCAGGACAGCATACTGTTACACTCTGGGTGATGTACATACAATTTGGATAAGGAAGTAAAAATCAAAACATTGCAAAAAACATTAAATATCAAAAATTATCAAAACAAAAAAGCAATGTTACTATAGCAGACGTACCTTTTGTGCACTTAATGGCGATAGTGATAAACTGGGTCCCTTTTGAGTAAGATTTCTGGGAGCTAAAGAGCAAAAAGCTGCCAAAGCTCATGAGCTGACTGCTTTACACAACAGCACCATCTAGTGTCTGATTTGCTTCATAATCACTCCAGCAAAAATAAACAAAACAACTGCAGACTGTAAGTTTCTGTCAGTGCATGTTAAATTATCAGACGAATGAGCTGCAACAGATGTGATGAACCTCTGGATCAGTTCTTTATCAACAGACGGCAACAGGACATAAGTGACGAGTATGATCGAACATGGGATTGTGTTTTCTGCGTTAGATGACTTGACCAGCAAAGTATTAATGTGAAATATTAAACGTTGACAAATGTTTAATGAATGTAACAACAAAAATATTTGCCATCTGAAAAAGGATTTTTAAAGCTAACAATTCAATTCTAGGAAAAGATGACGATTTCATGTTTTGATTAAGATTATGTTACCTGTATGTGTTACTGATTAAGATGCTACTTTAATATGATAACATGGACATAAATTCATACAGCAGATGTTCTCAAACTGGGGGAGGTGCATATATGCTCATTGTAGGCAAAATATACAAACAAAAGTTTTCTGACATCATTGTGCTTTCACTTATTCAGCCAAAATTCTGAAACACAAAAATTCTTCTAACTGAGCTTAAAATAGTCAAATGTGGCAGATTTTAAGTCATTAAGAATCCAGGATAAATAATCTGTTTGGAAACAGAATTCAAAACAAAAAGCTGAATTTAACTGCAGAGGGTCACAAGAATGTTTTTCAGAATGAATGTAACCAAAGAAACGGTCAATTAAACCTTTGAAAAGGGGCAGACAATGGCCCGATTTGACCAACTAAATTTGAGGGGGATATATTGATTTTGATGCATAATCTAGTTTAGGTAATCATAACAACCATCAGATAAACATGTTGTGATAAAAGTACAAAAATCTCCTTCCCTTTGTAACCCATACCACCCATAACTGCACAAACACTCACAAAAAATAAAAAGTGAAAATAGCAACTCAAGTGTCTATCTGCATCTGTGGCAAACACTACATCAATTATATTAATCAGAACTACTAAAATCTATTTGTTAATATCTAAAAATATGGCACAGAATGATTTAAGTGTTGTATTAAAATGTAGGAGTGACACTCGTTTCATTAAAGCCTTCAGTACCTGAGAGGATATATTAGTTTCAACAAAAAACATGTTGACAGCTTTGTTGTGCACCAGAGGGACAAGTTCACGCCTTGTAATAATGTTTGATAACGCTCTTACCCACAAATGAATTCCACTCAGAGGTGTTAAAAACACACTTAGCATCAACACATGATGCAACCATAAACCCTTTACATGCTTAACCCGTGTGCACAGCTGAATGTTTTTGTTTGTGAAAAGAGCCAAACAAAACTCCCATAATACATCAGATACAGCAGAAAGGCCTAAAACTTTCTGCTGTCCATTGTGATAGTAAATTTAGAGGCGTGGACTCGGGTCACGTAACTTGTTCTTGAGTCTGACTTGAGGCACAAAGCTGATGCCTTTAGACTTGCAACTTGACTTGGAATTTAACAAAAATGACTCATGACTTCCTTGGTTTTACTTGCAAACTCCCAAAGATCAAAAAGTTTGTTAAAAAAAACTCAAAACATCAACAACAACAACAAAAAAAACTGCACCATGAGTCTTTTCTTGAACAAAAATAACTTAAGGTAAGGTACTTTATAGGTCACAAAAACAGCACACGGTGAAATTTGGTCTCTTCATTTAACCCTTCCCTGAGGAGCAGTGGGCAGCCACAGCCCAACGCCCAGGAGCCAGTACCTTGGTCAAGAGTACTGAGTGGAGATGGGTTTTTTTGTTTTTTTGTTTTTGTTAGCGGGGGAAACCGGAGCACTCAGACGAAACCCACGTGAACACGGGGAAAACATGCAAACTTCACAGAGAAAGGCCCTGCCCCAGGTGGGAAATCAAAACCAGGACCTTCTTGCTATGATGGTGCTAACCACTAATCCACCGTGCTGCCCTTAAGTTACATTCTGAGCTCCTGTTGGAGAAAAATGTTACCATATATAATTTCATTCGCATATAGAAACTGTGTGGTGGTCAGAGACAATTTCCTATTTCATTTAACACGGCAAGTTGCACAAAATAACAGAGTGTTGATGCGCTGCTTTCAAAATGGCATTACACTGAAAAACATGAAACTGAAGAAAAGCTCTGCACACCTGAATGTGACAGATGCGTCAGAGGAGGATGCAATTGAAAACAATCAAAGGTACTCTCACACACTGTCCCACTTTCTACTAACTTATTTACTGACAGACCTTCATCAGGTACAATGGCAGCATCAAAACACTTCTGTATATACACATTGATACGCTGGCTGTCTCAGTTTTCACTGAATTACGCTGAAAAACATCTTATCACTCATTTAGGACATGAAACTCAAAGTTAAAGACTTGCGACTTGAGTGCACAGACCTGAGATGTCTCACTTATAAAGCAATGACTTGCTCCTTCTTCTGGTGAATTGTTTGAAAAAGGAAAAAAAGCACTAATATGACTCAAATGTTGATATTTGACTGTATTAAATGAGCAAAATCAGCTCACAACGGGGCATTAATTCATAAAACTGCCAAAGAAAAAGTAGCAGTAACTTAAACTTTCACTTTCTTTCTCAAAAGCACAAATAGCACAAACTGAAATGTATTCTAATGGTAAGTGTTTAAAGAGAGGCTGCATGTTAGGAAGAGAAAAGAAAAGTTGAAAGATCATTTATATTGCATAGACAGACGTGCTCCAGTCCACATGCTGAAGCAACAAAAGTAAACAGCTCCTGATGCTGAGACCAGCGCTCTGGAAGGTTGCTCTTCCTTCGTGTGTATGTGTGAGGAAGAGGATGATCATTTTTAAGCACTCCGGATAAAAGTGCTACATTCAACGCTTTAAAATTAAAAATTAAAATTTAAAAAAAAATATTCAATCATATTTTGGATCTTGTGATTGGTTGTTTAGTCCCTACAATGTCATTATGCTCTCTGCAATCTCCCAGATCCCAAGATGACGTTTCCTGTTTGTGGGTTCTGTCTGAGAGAAAGTAAAAGCCAAACCCATATTCAAAGTGCAATGATATGAAACAGAAAAGCAGCAAATCTTTTCAGTCTGTTAATGACTGAAGAGATTAATTATCATAACTGAAGACAAAAAAACGGCAGCTTAGAGACCAAACCTGGGGAATATCAGAATCAACACGCTAGGGACTACAGGCCACAGTTCAGTTCCACCACAATGATTTTTTGCTTGCACGTTAAATGTTTTCGCAAACAACCATGAGCAGTTGTTTTGCAGTACTGCTCAAGATTCAAATGCTCTAAGTCATAAACCACTGCTGTAAAGTCTCTATGTCTTTACATGTTGCCTCAGGGCCGTTTCTAGCTTTTTAGGGGCCCTATGCAAGATGTTGTTTGGTGGCCCCTATTTTGTCAAATTACAATGAGTGAGACTTCAAACCCTTTAGGATGATCAGTGGAGATGTATCAATCTGTTACACTTTAAAGGAAAACTGCACTTTTGGGGAATGTAGACAAGAACACAGATGCCTTTTCCTTCTCTGTGTATTCAGGAGGTCCCTGCACGAGCAGTTCTCCACGTTCAAATTTCATCATTGTTCAGTTGACTGGTGACAGATGTTTAAAAAGAAATGTAACCCCAAATTAAAGACATGTTGGCTCACACAGGACTAATATTATCACAGGAACTCTGTTTGGTGAAATATAGTCGGTAATAATCAGCAGAATTTTTACATTACAAATAACTGCCACAACAAATTCTCACTAGATTGAGATCACAGACTTCCTCAGCAATTTTTACAAATTACCTGATTTTAATAACGAGCCCAGCAGTGCCCGTATGGCAGCTCATATTGTCCTTAAGTGCTGTGCAGGATGTGAAGCGTGACGTGACAGGTGTGTGTCAGGTATCATGCAACAGAACAGCATTGGAGACGTGACGTGATGGGAATAGTGTCTGAGCCTTATTTTGACTTGATTACCCCACAAACACAATCCACAGCTTCCCTATCATGGCAGCCTAGTTTTGTTTGTATCCTACATTTAATTTTTAAGCATATCGGTGCTTCACATGAGGGGGCTTAAATAAGGATAGGTAATTTTAATATTCCCCAAATATATTGAAGCTGAATGTTCACCTTGGGGCCCCCTAGTAGCTGCAGGGGCCCCATGCATCCGCATGGTCTGCATAAACGGCTCCGTGTTGACTACCAACATGTCCAAATAACAGAGCTGATCCCTTCAGGGTGATGAGTTGATGTGACTTTAACAAACTTTAAACAGAAAAGTTTTCCATCAGTTGTAACTACCATGTTGCATCATGTAACCGTGGGATTAAAAGGGGAGGAGGGAGGGTGAAAAAAAACAAGTGAGAGTTGAGGGAGATGAGGGGCAGTGAAAGAAACAAGCGATTAACTGACAATCCCAGACAGCGATGAAGAGGATGTCAGGTGAGTTGAGGAGGAGTGTGGTCAGAGATAACAAGCTACACCTTCTCTCCTCTGATCAGAGAGCTGCTGGAGCGTAGCAGGTTCAGGTCATCACGGCCCTTCAATGCCAGACGATGGAGGAAGTCGAGCTCTGCTATCCTCAGCTCCTGAACTCATCCTGCAAGGGTTTAAAACGTCCTCACTCTGAGGTCGTCATCCTCTACACGCTGCTCTCCTCCATTACCTTGCTCACAGTAGCTCTAAACCTGCTGGTCATCATCTCCATCTCCCACTTCAGACAGCTTCACACCCCCACCAACCTGCTCCTGCTCTCCCTGGCCACCTCCGACCTGCTCGTTGGGCTGCTGGTGATGCCGGTAGAAACAGTGCGCTTCATAGAAACTTGCTGGCTGCTCGGCGATCTCATGTGTGCTCTGTCTTACATTGTTGGCTTCACCCTCACCTCAGCCTCTGTGGGGAACATGGTGCTCATATCCATCGACCGCTACGTAGCTATTTGTTATCCTCTGCAGTACCCCAGCAGAATCACCCGCAGTAGAGTGGAGGTGTGTGTGTGTCTGTGCTGGGCCTGCTCGGTTCTTTACAATGGGCTGATTTTAAAGGAGCACCTCAGGCAGCCAGACAGACACAACTCCTGCTATGGGGAGTGTTTGGTGGTCATCGATTACATCTCCGGAACTGTCGACCTTGTTTTCACATTCATCGGCCCTTGCTCTGTCATCCTCATCCTGTACATGAGAGTTTTTGTTGTGGCCGTATCTCAGGCTCATGCTATGCAGTCTCATATTACAGCCTTCACAGCTGCTGCAGTTACAGTCACTGCTAAGAAATCTGAGAGAAAAGCAGCCAGGACTCTGGGTGTTGTCATAATGGTGTTTCTGGCCAGTTTCTGTCCGTATTACTACCCCTCTCTTGCAGGACAGGACACCTCAAACAATGTTTCAACTTGGGGGATTCTGTCCTGGCTGTTGTTCTTTAACTCTTGTTTGAATCCACTAATATACGCTTTTTTCTATCCCTGGTTTAGAAAAGCTATCAAGTACATTGTAACCCTTAAGATAATAGAGCAAGACTCCTCTCAAGCAAATATACTTTAGAGCCACTTTTTTAAATGAAAAATTTTATTGCTGTTGGTCATATAAATAACATCAATGACATGTGACATGTTTGATTTCATATTTTAAATTTTTCATTTGTCCCCCTTTCTCTATCTGACCTACTATTGCAATTAGGACTCAGCAGATACCCTGAAAGTTTGTCAATCAACAGAAAACTTACCACCAGCTTGTGACAACCGATTTATTATTCAAGTCATCTATCAAGCACTAATGAAAATTATTGTTTGGGGTTTTTATTTAGAAGTTTAAGCTTCTTAAATGTGACTTTAATGCTCTTCTTGTCAATGTTTCATAAAAAGAATTTTTACCCTAGTAAAAAAGGAGAACTTTGCATACACTTGCCTGTTAGAAAACATTCAGTCTATGAACTTAATGCAGCATGTTTACGTTTGGTTCTGAACCTGCATGGACTTTCTCTCCAGAGATAAATGAAATTAAACATGATTTTAGTCCTGACTGTGAGCAGAGTTGTCTAACTGCATTACATGTTATTCAAAGTGTTTAGGGGACACAAATGTGAAGAATATTTCTGTTGTCAGCTTTTGATATGTGAATTATAATGCATGCATCAGGCAGCACTGAGCTTAAGGCAACAGAAACAAACAATCTGAAGGTGAAGGAAGTCGGTACTCTGCAGTGTTTGATGTTTGTTTCTTTCCTTTCAAATAAAAAGAAAATAAGCTGTACTGTTATTTTTTATTTTGATGACAATTGTGGGTTAACACACATAAAAGATATTTCAGTTGTAATTTAGTTTGTAAAGATAGCTATAAAAATATAATAATTAGATTTTTACACAGTTATGCTCAAAATATTACACAATTTTTTAACAAACAAAATATTACAGTTTTTTGACAAACAAAAAATGTCCTCTTCTTCTTGACTGAAAGCTGGGCTGTCACACTTCTGTAACAAGCACAACAACAAAAACAATTCATTTTGTTTATATTCATTAATTAAAAAAACAAAACAAAACAAAACTTTATACATGTACTGTGTGGTTTAAAAGATCCAAAGGAAAAGATAACCCAAAGGGCAACATATTGACAGTGTTTTCTTTTTAGCTGTACAGAAAATAAGTACTGAAAAGCACGACTTTAGTGCAGCTATGTTGTTAATTTATGCAATTATTGTGGGTCTAATATGTGTGCAAACAACATAAACAAGTAAACAATAAATACCGGGGATTTCATGCGGCCAAAAGTCATCACAGGCTGGACATCGGGGCTCTGTCCTTTCATTAAAGTATCTGGCCACACACGGATTATGAATTTTTATGCCACATGTAGGATTGTCACAAATTTGGCACTGAAAATAAAACATCAGATTAATACTGTGGGCAAATTAATTTACAACAAAAACAATTGTTCACATGATGAAAATTAAATGCAGTTGTAGCAACTCAACAGAGGTAAGGACTGAAGAGGACTGAAAAAGCAACAAGACAAATCATCATCACATGAAAAACTTGCTGTTTCTGTTTGTGCTACAGCAACACATTAAACAAATACTAAAAAGGTGAATTCTTCATTGCTTTATATTGATGAAGTTACTCAAGCACAAGTCTGTGCGAACTCCAGATCACTTGCCTTTCAATTCCAGAATTGCTGGTAGGAATAGTTTTCTTAATAACAATAATTAATGTAATCATGTAACTAACGTAATCTACCCTCGAACAAAAAGTAGTTCTCAGCAGTTTGGCATCGCATTTCAACTTTTAAGTAGAAATCTAAATGACAGAACTGATGTAATTCATTTTATTTATTCAGGCATTATCACAGGCGTGTTTGTGCACAGCAGAGAAACAGAGGAAACATTTACCTGGAAGGCGACGTTGCGACAGATGTGGCACACTTTCACCTGGTCCTGATACATCGTGCGGATGTACGGCTCCATCTCTATAATACATCTGGTGGACAAAGTGTATTCACCCCGTTTCTAAAACAACAAAAAAGAAATCATTTTCTCACAAATTAAAGCAACAAACTGAGAGGAAGCGTCGACTGGAATTTAAATTCCTTTGAAAAGTGAATCTAATTACATGTGTAGTATGACTACCTACCTTTCTTGGCCTGCTTTGCAAACTCACTGCTTAATTCTCTGTGATCTTTTGGAATACGTAAAAGTCTGTGAAAGCCACAGAACGTGACAGCTTAGTTTCAGATCTTCTTTTTGTGAACATGTTGTTGGGCCGTGACATTTTAAATCTTAGAATCACAAACTTGTGCACATTTCAGCATTACGTCACTTTCTACTCAACAAAGATTTAACCACTGATGTTACACGCGATTGATTTAATCACACATTGCACCTCGTAAATGTGCACAAGCTCAATTCAGGCGATTCAAGGTTAACCTGAACTGCCAGCATCACCAATTAAGGGAAAAGTTCAGACAAGTTTGGAAATACTCTTGAATGAGAAAATTAACGCCACTGTCATATCAGTACAATAAACATAGTTACTGTTAACAGTCATTAGCTTAGGGTAGCATAAATGAAAGCAATTGATAAGACTATAAAAGAGCTTGAGTGTCTCCCAAAATTGTGGCCCTCGTTCCTCACAATAAGAGGCACATTAAAAAAAAACAAAAAACAAACTAAAGTTAAAACAGATTTTAAAATCCTGACTGAGACGCTGTGTTTTACCTCATTCAGCCATTTGTCTTGCACGAGTCGGTTCAAGAGGTGCTCTGTCTCACTCTTCTTCAGTTTTTTGGTGATCATGGTGTCGACACTGTTCAGAATATCAGTGGAGGAGGCTTTGCCATTCTCAGAGCCAACAATCAGGTCCATCTGAACCAGAAGCGCTCAAATCAGTCATGACACTAATCTTTCTACTGAGGAAAAACGGCTCAACACTCCAATTACTGCTGACATGTGTATTGCTGCTTTAAATATAAGGTTTAGAACTTATGAAGTGTCCACAAAATGTTACTTTTTACAATTTCCTTCTTTGAAACAAACTCACCGTTTTCCTGAACAGCTCCAGCTCATTGTCAGCATAATCCGATGACATCCTGGAGATATCAGTCTCAGTCATGTTTACCTGGAAAGGATTAAAGTTAAACGGTAGCCCTTTAAACAGCCAGTTCAGTGTTGGTTTTATGCGCCTGTAACGAGCCTCACAGTTCTGTATTAACAGCACAGACACAGGGTAAGGGGTCCAAGTTGCACCGCCAATAACCTGCCTTTGGAGGGAGTATCAGAGCCGAATCAGAAGGTCGAGCAACACGTGTGTAAATGGGAGAGCCAGTGCGGTGGTTCAGGGGAAGGCATTTATCTTAACAGAGGAGAGACAGGCCTAAACTCGAAGGAATTCAACAGAATTATGACAAAAAGGACATTTATGACTTTTTATTACATCATTGTCTCAGTATTTTTTTTTCTTAACCATTTTTACACAATGTAATAATTTCTTGAATTGTTCGTGGTGGGGATGTGACCGTGTTCAGGGGACACAAAAGCATAAACGTTTACAAAAAGAAAAATGTATTTTTATCCTTGTACAAACCTTCTGTCAAACTTAAATGTCGAGCTTAACTCAACTGTGTTAAAGAAATAAAGGAATGAGCGGATGGACTAAAATTGAACTTGATTCAGTGTACCACTGTGAAGAGAGGGGAAAAAAAGTGGTACAGGCAGCAGTCTGCTGATCTGCTTTTTGTTTGTTTTTTTTGTTTTTTGAAAACATTGTGGCTAATTTCAGACAATTTTAAGCTTTAAGGAAATCAGCAGAAGCCGCTCCATACTAGATGGATTTAATGACTGTTTTATATTATTATTGTCAGCATTTTCTGACTGTTTTTATGCAGTTTGGCTCGGCAATAAAATGCTCGCCTGAAGCAACTTAAAGACGCACTGCTCGTTTCTGTGTAAATAACCTTAAAGTAACAGAAGGAATATTACTGGCGAGCCGTCAACACGTTGCTGACGCGGGGTCTGTGTAAAACGGCTGGTGGTTAACAATCCTTCCTGGTGGCTTAATATTCTTTTAACGCAGACAATTTCCTTCTGAAGATAAGGGTTCATCAAGACATTTATCAATCTACAACTATTTTAAAATCTCATAGATCTTTTACTCCCTGCTGAGTGATTATTCAAACTAATTGTGGTTGTCTTGTTAGTTGAGTCCTGGCCTCTCACTCTAAGTTAGCGGCCACTAACAATAAGTGATGACGACATTATGTCTTTCTTAAGCAGATCCCACAGTCAAATACAGCAGCTGCTTGTATGAAAATGTTGAGCTTAAAAACAGATTTTGAGGGATTTTTTCAAAACCAAGTGTTTTATATGGTTTCATAGTGAAAGGTGAAATGACAACATTTGGAACAACTTGTTTTTTGATCATGTTATGTGGTAGTTAATGCACCGTCTCATCAACTAAAATTCCTGTGTTACTGCTTAGAAAATACAAGGACAAATCCCCTCACCAAGGCATAGTGCTGGTGCCCGTTGTCTTCAGACATCCCTTTTCTAATCTGCATGAACATGGGCTGCAGCTTTGAGTTGATGGTGTCAATGAAATCATCCAGTTTGTCAGGTGAGTGTTGTGCTACCAAAAAAGAGAGAAATGTCAAGATTGTTGGTCTCAAGAACACACTCAAGAATATTTCTGAAAAATCCATTTAGATTAAATGACATTGTAAATTGGTCAGTAAGAAAAATCAAGTAAAAATCGCCCTAATTCCTTGCCCTTTTTATTCTTGCACTTTCCAAATCATGTGTATTATGCAGTCCATTAATGAGGAAATATCAAGGTCTGTCTAATTTGACATTTTCTGAATCAGCTTTAAGCCTAATTATTGACCTAAAAACTTCAATATTCCCAACATTTGTTGTGTTTATGAAATTTAAATATGTGATAAATA
>JAQFJA010000020.1:17047315-17067091 GCA_029874485.1 Naso brachycentron
TGCCCACACAAAACACATGCGCGTTATATATATATATATATATATATATATGTATATGTATAATTTCGTGCTTTAAAAGTCATGGCATTGAGCTAAGAAAACATGTTCTGTTCCCGCTCAGATGCTGCGAATGTGTCTCCAGCAGAAGTGGATGTGCACCGTGTTGTTAGACACAGGCCTAACGTTAGTCAGTGTAATAAAGTCGGTGATCACTCTCAGTTATAAAGCAAAACTAGGCAATAAAAAGTTCTCTGTCTCTCTCCCACCAATCAGCAGGAGACATCATCAGTTTAAATGCACAACCACAAGCACAGCTGTAATGGAAATGCAAACTTCTGCCGTGCTGGGCTGATGCGCAGAGCCAAACCAAGCCGAGCCAAGCCAGCACATGTATATTGAAAAACGCAGGGAGAGAAAGAGAGGAGTGTGTGTGTGTGTGTGTGTGTGTGTGTGTGTGTGTACTCTCTCCGACCTCGTTCTCTCAGGTTGCGAAACAGTTTGGAGGATCCTCTCCATACTGGGGGAGTTTCCGTCAAAATCTTCTCCAGCTCCTGAGCCACACACATAAATAAACACTATCAGATCAAATTTTTACAAGAAACACAGAAACAAGCAGAATGCAGGGTGGTGGTGGTGAGGGGGATGGCAAGCAATAAAAAGGAGAAAAGGACTTTTTACAAACTATCCATCTTGACATGCCATTTATTTTAGGTAACCTTTGGAGTTTTCAATCACTATTATGTGTTCTACTAGAACAGCCACACAAGTGAAACATTCCTTTTTGCATACTGCAGAGAGCAGCAATGCAAATGTGCACTGTTTCCAAGCTGCACTATTCCACTGATAAACAACTGGTGGAGGTAATACACAAGGAAAAAAGATTCCTAATCAATCCAAACATGCGTCTAAAAAGGAATTCGACATGTTTGTTACGCCTTAACATGATAGCCTACTTTTGGTGAAAAACAAAGAATGTAAGAAAACTCCACAAGATACAGCTGACTTCTTATGTATGCACTGTTAGTTGCAACACCATAATTTCTACAGAAGCCATCACCCGATTTATGATAATAAATTATTAAGAGGCTTCTCATTAGTATGTATATTTCAATATATATTTGTTTTAGTTTTCTATTTCATGTTTATTTAGAATTAATTGCAAAAAGGGGTCTGGATACTTTCTGAAGCCCCTTTATGTCACAACGTAAACACCTTGACTGTTGTGTGTAGTCTAATGGAGCATTAACCATGACTGACATAAGAAGCTGATAAGCTCATACAGATATCCTCTACTTCACATATACAAACCCCATAAGATCTGCAATCATGCAGATATGGTACATTCAAAACTTTTACATTTAGATAAAGTAATTCCTTAAAAAAAAAAGCTGACAAAATCTGAACTTTAAATTTGCAGAGTACACAAAGCCTGCACGCAACAGATGTGACATGCAACAGATGCCTGCAACATGGAGGAGCAAAGAAAAGAAGCATTAGCGTTTGTCTCCCACCTGTTTGGTCAGGGACCTCCAGGGCCTCTTGTCTGCCAGAGAACGAGACAAAAGAGGAGAGAAGAAGGGAAAAAGAAGAAGAGCATTTGGGTGGGCTCAGTCAGATAGCATCTGGTATGATAGAGATGGGTCTTAATGTGCTGGGTACAGTCACAACACACACACACACCCGCACACACACACGCACACACACACTGTATATACACTGTCATCATCACAGGCTCATTTGTAGCGTCTAAAGTGCCTTGTGCTTGTCTTTGTAGTATGCGGAATGTCCCTGTAAAAGCGCACACTACTTTTGTTCTGTTTTATACAACAAAGTTCATCTAATTCAACTTCAAAGGGGGCATTAGAGGATGTCGGCTGCTGAGAGGGTATGTGCGGCTGTATCGTATGTCAGTAAGCCTGGGTACATGTAAACACACACGTACAGGTGCACAGTTTGCACGCAATACAAGCAAGAGGCCGCTGAAGCTTTTTAAAGATGCATGTTTTGTAACAACCTCAACTTGTAAGAACTTTCTAAACCAGTTGGCAAGAAAAAAAAAACAAGTTAAGTGTTTGGTTAAGATGTGCTGGTTAAGAGTAAGGGTGAATGTGTGTGTGAGTGTGTGCGTCCGTGTGAGTGAGTGTGAGCGTGTGTGCTCATGTGTGTGCGTCTGACTAACATTAACCTCAGACTAAACAATAGCTGTAAAGCCATCTGCTTTGAGGCTGGCTGGCCACGACTGATCTGTTTTATTACTGGCAGCAGGCTGACAGAGCAGCAGAGACGTGTTTAAACCCAGGACTTTGGTGTGATTTATAACCTGGTTTCAGTGAAAACTAAAGACTTTATTTCACATATGACACTGACATCCATATCGGGAAATCATTTTTTTAAAAACAAATCAAAATTTGATGGATTATAAAAGGTAAATAAAGACACATGTACAATAAAATATATGTCTATAAATCTTTGAACTACAGGAGCTTGGGATGAAGAATATTTTTTATTTTTTGCAATAATGGGAAATTTATATTATTAGGCATAAATTCGTCATAGCCAATAAACAGAGCCAATAATCCAAAGACAAACTGCTTTTCACGCCTAAAGAAGAGCAACATCTGCACACTGCAATGCAGCGGTTGGCTGAATGGAACTTTAAAGTTGGTTTCCAATCAGCCAATTAACAGAGAAAGGGTAGAAGATGGAGTAAAGAAAAACAAGGGCAGCACGTTGTGGTCGTGTTCACGACGTCAAATTGCTGCACCTAGATTGAGCCACACGGTGGAGATAAAACAGCAAAACATGTCGGACAATTTTAGAGGAATGTGCAACATATGTTCTGCAAAGTTCCAAGAGGAGGGAAAAGTAGTAATGCCAATTAGATTCGGTTCCTAGCCTTTCTTACCCTGAGATGTTTATCAGCCACTAGAAGCAGGTAATTATTGATTATTGGCTGAAGAAAAATATTTACTGTGCATCACTGAAAAAACACAAATGAACTTAAATACCTGGATCTGATGTGGTCTGTACTATTTTAATGCATGATGCCAAATATTTCAAAGTTGCACGTAAATATAATCAATCAAAACCTAGACAGAGTTCAGGTATAAGCAACATGATTAAAAAAGGTCAAAATGGGTACAAAGGTGTGAACAGTATATATACTTTAAATTAAAATTGCTTTAAGATAAATGCAAATACACAATATCATTCCTCTCAAAGAATCGTTTTATGATTTCTTCTAACTCAAATTAAATTTTGACACATACTTCTTGGTTCGCTCATGGTGACTGACTCGATGAAGTTCTGTGGAGTCATGTATAGTTGCCCTTCGTACTCCACAGAGCTGAACATGCGGAAGCGATGCTCATGTGATGACATGTACACGTCTCCGTCCTCAAAGTCAAATGGACGAGCCTGCATACATAAAAAGAACAGTAATTGACTGTAGAGCTGCAACAATTAATCAAAAAAATTGATTAATCAATATATAGACAATTAATTGCCAACTATTTTGATAATCATAAGTGCTTCATTTTTCAAATAAAAAAGTAAAAAGAACTGCTGGTTTAGTGTCTTAAATGTGATGATTTGCTGCTTTTTGTGTCACTGATGAAAATAAAGGAGGAGTCTTTGTGTTTTGGGCTGTTTGGACAAAAGAAGCGATCTGAAGATGTCACATTTGGCTCTGGGAAATTGAGATGAGCATATTTAGCACTTTTCTGACAATTCATTGAAAAAAAGATTCATCGATTAATCGTAAAAATAATCTGCAGGTTAATCGATAATGAAAACAATTGTTAGTTGCAGCCCTAATTGACTGAGTCACCCAGTTGATTGGCCAAATGGTTTTTTTGTTGCTTTTACTTTTCTTTGGATATTTCTTTCAAATAAAATATTTTAAGGTGGCAGGTATTGGCACAGAGATCACAAAATTACAACAACAGAACGACAGTCATCACGGAGCTGGAAACAAAGCAATCAAACACTTGCATTTTGGTTATATCAATATTTTTACATCATGGGCAATATAAATATTACATCTGGTGATTTGAAAGGAGTGAAACACATAGTTTTACTTTTTAACCAGCAGATTTGAACAATCCTCACAATGATAGGTATTAATTTGCCCCAAACATCAACCTATGAATGTGACTTTTTCCAGCTCTGACAAATTTCTGTGAAGAGAAAACTCTCATACGGACAGCAGAATCTCAGCTTCATGTGCCTCTTCATTGCTTTTGAACCTCTATAATGAGGAGATCCATCTATTCTTGGCACCAACTCTCTCCATTTAGCTCTCTGAGAATATAAGCAGTCAGCACCTCTGGCGCAGTACAATAACAGGAGAACAGAACCGCGCACACACACATACACACACACACACACGCCAACACTTTGTCACTATTTCTTCTTGATTAACATCTCTCGCTCCGTCTCTGAGAGAAGCCGGGGTTTCAACTTGATTAGCTGCAGTGTGGGAGAGTCGCTTCGCCAACAGATTGTGCTGCATGAAGCTGTAATTAGCAGAGAGGTTTCCAAATTTAAACCAGTTTGGCCGCAGGGCCTGGTGCACTGAGGTTCCTGCTCAGCTCAGCTAACATGCTAATGAGCACACAGATTCATTCATAAAGCTTTGATGCTTTCTTCACCAAGGGGCTTTTTGAAGGCATGAATAGGAGATGAGTGCACAGCCTCATAGGAATGTACTGTAACCAAGTGTAAGAGAACAGACGCCCATGGCTTTGACTCTCACTAATGAATGAAGTTTATAAAGTTCTGCAGAGGCAGCCCAGGTCACATGCTGTACAACATGATGTAAAACTCCTGGGAGAAAAATAATCAAATGGCTTGTAAATAGATTAAATATGGTGCACTGTGTTCTTGTGTGGTTACGTCAGAACTAAACCTCTTCCTGTTGCCTCGTCTTGTTCTCCTGACTGCATAGCAGATGCTCCAGGTGATTTCCCCTCAGGCAACACAGTGTTCTCCTTCACAGCTGCAGCTTTTAGATTCAGATTTAGACAACTTTTTTTATACCCAAGGGGCAATTCATTTGTAGCTTTCCCAGTCCATACACACATCCACACATACAACAGACAACCAATAATTAAGTCAAAGGAAACATAATAAGGGCCTGGGACAGTAGGAGAGGTAAGTTACAATAAAAACCATAGAAATACAGTATAAAGATAAGAGCCAGTCCACCTCTTCAGTTTTCTCAGAGCTGTCCTAAACATCACCACCCCGTGTCCCTTCCTGACATCAAGTTCAGTTATTTCACTTCAGTTAATTTAAAAGTAAAATCCAGCCAGGAGAGGTCCCAGCAGATATCAACCAGCTCTTTTACCTGAGATGTCAGAAATCACTTGTACTGATTTTCAGCTCCTATTTCTGGGCATCGTGCACTTTCCGTTTTGAAATAGCAGTTTTCTCCATTGTGATTCAAGTCTCCAGCTAAGTCTTGCCTCTCAGTCGGTTCTCATACCCAAGCTGTTTGTCCTTCCTAAGTTCAGGAGATCTTCAAGCATATGAGAACAATTCTGTCCTACAAGCCCAGCTTCGCCCAAACGCAGCCTGTCATCATTCTGGTAAAGCCATTGTCTCTTTTCGGGATTCAGCATGACGTCTCTAGTGTCAAGACTGCCAAACAGACATCAAGGGCCCTTTCGTACACCTAGCGCAAAGCCGGTGCACTGGTGACACACTGATGCAGGTATTATTGCTATGTTACATCCGGCGCAGACATCATTTTTGCCATGTGTGAAAGATAGTTAGTGCACCTGCGCCATGTCAGTCTGTGCGCCCATGGGCGGACGGTGTAAAAGTAAAGGGAGAATGAAGGTGTGTCTCGGCGCATTTGCTGTGTCATACCCAGTGCAATTAAGTCAAGATGCGCTTTTGTTTAGGCCAGAAAAAAAGATGGTTTAAATGCCGGTACAAAACATTTGGCTGTGTAAGACATGACGCAACTGGAGATGGTTCGCACAAACGTCTCCACAGTCACACACTGTCTGTTTCCATTTGTGCTCCACACAGCAAAGTAGATTATTTAAGTGTCCTTTGAGCATATTTTCGATCGGAAACAGTGGTGCAGCCCTAAATAAAATTGATGTCATTAAAAATTTATGACTTTTCACCTATTTTTTACCACGATGAATGCACAGTCCTGGCAAAAAAACACCAGAAAACAACCTGTAGACAGTCATATCAACACTATACGAGTGTTACACTGCATTTTGATGTCTGTAGAATATTTCATAGAAGAGAACACACACATGGCAGGAGAGGAGAGGGATGGGAATTTTTCATCTTTTTCCTTTCTCTCCCTTCTTCTTTCATCCTGTCCCCCCTTCAGATGTCTGTCTAAAGTAAAATCACATCATCACAAATAAAGTGGGTAAGCATCTTGGGACGGAAGAACTGCTATAATCATGAAGCCTAATTAATCTACATAGATGGGACAGAATCAGCTGTCAGAACTGCTAATGCAGTTCTGACAGCTGGGGGGGGTAGAGTATGTAGTTTCTGATAGCAAGGACACCAGATCAGACCTCTGGGGCCTTAAATGACCAAGACTTTTGTTTCCTGGCTATATGATGTTCTTGTTTCCTTTGTTGTCAAGCATGTAAGAACTTGTTTCACGTCCCCACTGCAGCTTACCTGTTCCCAAGCTAGGTAGCTATATAACCAACTTGTCTCCCAGTCAGGTACCCTGTCTGTCTTTTTGTGGGTGAGAATCCCGGCCATACACAGGCTACCACTTTGGATCATTTTTCAGCTATTTTACCTCTGATGGTGTTTTTATTTGTGTTGTTTTGGACAGCACTTTTACATTAAAGTAAACAGCAAGTTTGGTTTGTTTTCCTCCTACAGGGGTTGGGACAGCGTCAGAAAGCCAAAGTTTCCAGATGTGCCGGTCTTTTGGCCTTCTGCACTTCCGCTTTTCTCCAATACATTTATTTGGCAGTAAGCCCACTATACAGATTGAGTTTTTTCAATTCTAGACAGACCATTATTTTAAACACCAATTAAGTAGATAAAATTAGTTCCAGCTTCACCTGCTGCAGTATTACAATGCTGCTTACATCTTCATGACTATAAAAACATAATGATAATCTAAAATTCTAAACAAGTCGCTGTAGCATAACAAGTCATTTTAATATTTGATTTACATTCCAATAATGTCAGTAGGCTGTATTTTATTGATGGAAGAAGCAGGTAAAATCTTTGAATGCAGGACTTTAACTTGTTAGGGTTGTTTTTAGTTTTAGGTTTTACTGTTAAAGAAGCAAAACGGTCTAAGAGTTGCTTAACCATCATTGGATATTCGTTCATGGAATAGCATCTGGCTGTGTTTTAACTTCACATTTAATCGTTAGCTACAGGAATTACTCAGTGTCATTTTTCAATAATTACACCTAACGGGAAGCAATGACTGTTGAGGAATGTCTGTTCCTTTTTGTGTTTGACTGACAGCAACATCCTCACCGTGCTGTCATTTCAGCACCAGCGCAAACGGAGAGCGCCATCCTGCATCTGCGCGCGCACAACCGTCCTGCAGCCAAACAGTGAGTGAAACGTTTCCACTGGGCGCGCGAGGAAGAAATGACACAGTTTTAACCGCTTGAGAGGAAAACATGTGAGCTGCCAACTAAAACCAGAGCTAAAGGGGAAAAAAAGGAGGCCGTGTGACTGAGCCTGTGTGGGTCTAACCTCAGCGGAAGGAGATGTGAAAACATTCAGCGATCTTTGCCCTTTCGCTCAGTGGTCCGTCGTTTTCACTCCAGTCATCCGTGCCGTGGCACATATGTCAAAACCGAGGACAAAACATTTCCTGCCAACTACCCAGCAAGCCGCTACACTGAACCTCTGCTGTCACTAGCATTCAGTCACTGGTCAGTTCCTACCTTCTCCTTGGCTTCAACGGTCGGAATGGACGGTAGCAAACCACTGATGCTGCGACTCCCCATCCTCTTCCTGCCGCTGCCGCTCGTCTTATCGTTGTAGAAGTAAAGCGCAATGGCACCTCCCGTCGCAAGACAAGTACCGACAGCCAGACACCTCCGTGCCCTCCCTCCACCGGCTACCCAGCCGCCGACGAGCTCGTTTCTCGCCGCAAACATTACATTTAGCTTACCGGCCAGAGTGGCCACTCTGCGGAAGGCGGCCATTGCTGCTGCTGCTGCTGCTACTGCTGTGCTGCTGTGATTAGAACTTTGCGAGTGGCACAAAACTATCGCGTTTCCTGCTTTTTATCGCGAGATGTGTGGACACGCTTGATGCTGAGACTGAGAGCAAAGTTCCACAGTGACAGAGGAAGATTTGATGCCATACGGAGCGAGAGTGAGTGATAAATTAAAACAGGACTGTAGTAAAACTAAAGAGATGTTCACACAGTTCATATGAATATAATTTACCAGTACACTGTTCAAAGCGCTACACATCGAATTTTGACATAATTTTAAACAAATCTTTAAGTGTAGGTTTCATCAACTTGAGAATTTAGCCTATTTACTAGCCTACCAGTGGTGAAATTAATGGCTAATCACGTCTATTGCTTAATTAAACAGGAGCAGCATATCAAAATTTTAAAATAGGCATACTGTCATGAGGTTCAAAGGTCCTGCATTTAAAAAAACAAATAAAAATAGGCTTAAAAAATACATCTCTACTTTTATTTAAAAAGTAAAAAATGTCTGAGTCATGACTGCTGCATAGTTTTGGAATGTGTTGTATTTTACAAGTTGATGAGGTGCACCACATGTCCTTTTCAAGTGTGGTAAGAAGTATAAAGTAATATAAAAAGAGGCACCTCAAACTTGTACTGAAGTGAAAGTATTTTAAAGCACTACATGATGGCTCCTATTAGAAATGAGCAAACTTTAAAATCTGGCAAGTCACTTTCAAAACCAGAAAAGCAACATTTGTTAAGAATCTATATCCTGAACTGTGTAAGACTACATCCTGAATAAACTTAAGGCATCTAAGTTCACATGGAGGGAAATTTAAAGTGACCATTGACATCTACATTTTCCAGTCTTTCTCTTTTCATTGATGGTCAGTGTGGTGTCACATTTCCGTTGGAAAGTACACCATCAAAGGAGCCAGTGGAGAGCAGATATCAAACGAATATCAAAGATGAACTCTTCATTTAAGTCCTTACATGAAGACCTGATGGGGCTTTTCTCATGACTTTGATGCTGAGAGAATAAAGAAGCTGATCTAATAGACAGGCCTGTCACCTGTTCACACACTAAGCACACATAACTTTAACCTGTGAGCTCCATTTAGCCAAAGGTTGAAAACAGATCAAACATTGACTAAACACTTGGTAGCAATAAAAGATTAATTACAGCTAATAAGCCTTTAATTGGTTGCTTTGATTTTTAATTTGCTTGTAATCAAAACAAGATTAGCATATTGTGACTCACAGGTTGACTGAGTGAGATAGAAACTGAACTGTTAATCAAAACCACTATATGTTTAATGTGATTTGACATCCAATTTACCATCTTTGACTTGGAGAATTAAATATTTAGGCTACCGCTGCATTAAATTTGGCCTTTTATTTATTTATTTGTTTGTTTATTTATTCCACATAGCTCCTGCACACTTGATAAAAATGGACAAATGCATTTGTTGTAGGCTAGCTGATGTTTTGACTCTATCGAGGAACATTGCAGTGGTGAGAGGAAAATATCAGATGCATTCTCTAACTTGCAAATAGCCAAATCAATTATGACGAAATTGAGAAAGTCTGCATTTTAAAAGGGGCCTTCAGACTCCTGCTTTCCAAGACCTCTGGGGTTCCTCAGACCTTGGTTTGGAAACCACTTGCATTAATAACCTCTAGGCTACTTCTTCAGTTATTCCATTATCCAGCCATTCGATTAGGTTGTAATTTCTTTGTGTGTGTGTGTGTGTGTGTGGGTGGGTGGTTGGGTGGGTGAGGGGTGGGGGCTTAACCCTGGAGGGCCTCTCCTCCGCCTCCTCCTGCTGTAGCTCATGGTTGACTTCACACTGTCACAAACACACAGATATATTTTAAAGCAAACCACGTGACAGTGGGAACTGGCTACTTGTACCTTGGAAGCGCGTGGCATTGCAGTTGACGTCTTCATGTGGCCACGTCAATATCCAATATATCAAGATCTGATCAGCCTGGAGGCGATTCCGATCGATTTTTTCAAATAACTCCCCTTGTTTCGTTGGTCATAAATACTAATGAAGCGAGGCAGAGGGACGCACGTCACACACATAGATGCTCATTCAATTTGTCTGTGTCACACACACACACACACACACGCACTCAGACGAGCACGACAGAAAAAAAACTAACAAACAAAAAAACGTGTCTCTGTTTTCCTGTCATACTGCAGAAATCGACCTGAGCACAAAATCACGCGCGCGCACACAAATACACACGCACACACACACACATATATGCACGCACACACACCTCTGCACTTTCAACTCATTTATCAACGCAGCTCCCGAGGGAGGGGGCAGCTGTGTGCGCTCGTGCGCTCGTGTGCACGAGCGCGTCCGTATAGCTGCCAAAATCAATGCCATATAGGCTGGAGCCATATAGACCCCCTGTGCCACTGCTGAGATGAAACACCGTCCGAATCAACCACGTAGGTGCCGCATGGTGAAGTTGAGCAGATCCTGACAAATCACGTGGCATTGTTAAAGACAAAGTATGTAAGATTAAACATTTTGTTGATGCTACAAGTCGAGCCCCCATTTCGTTAATAGGCAGATTGTGTATTTTACATTATCTGCGTCCATAAAGGTGCGAAGAAAGGCCAAAAACATCCGTTTATTAGGCATTAAAACAGGCCTCAAAAGATTTACTCAAGAGAGTTAGAACCATTTATTAGTCTGCATACCAAAGATAGACCAAAAATGGCCTCAAAATATTTATTCAAGACAGTTTTCTTGGTCTACATAAACTAAACAAAAACCTACATGGTTAGTCTTTGCGCAAATAGTAATGGGCATATGTTCAAAGTCCTGATATTAGAAAGCTTTAAGCTTAATAAACTGGGTTCATTTACGCAGAGAATTAACAGCTACTTATTTTTATGAAGCCCTTCAAGTGTCAAGTGTCGGGGTATTATCTGAGCTCTCAGTTCAAACAGGCATGTTCCCTTCTTCTGGCTGTTATCCCCTTACAAGATCCGCGCACTTTGATGCATCTGCGTCTTTGATTCCTGTTTTAAGACCACAATTAAGGACAGCCTATATGGGCTCCTGTGCTGTTCAAAGCATCGTGGAAAGATCAATGAAGGGATTGACAGTCAAGTGATGTCGTTTGCACAGGTGTGTGTGTGTGTGTGTGTGTGTGTCACTAACCGCGCGGCTGGGTCACATAAAACAGAGGCAATAAATCAACAGCCGAGTGCGAAAATTACGCAAATGGGGATTTCCTCCCTCTCTCTCTCTCTCTCTCTCTCTCTCTCTCTCTCTGCGCGCGCTGCACCTGAGTCATTTCGAAATGGGGGTGTGGGGCTGTGAAGCGTTTAGGATGATGGCAATAATGGCTATATCACTTCCATGCTGTTCCACCCTCTCTCTCTCTCTCTCTCTGTCCATTTCACACACAAGTTGCTGCTGAGTTGCACACTTTAATTGCGACAGCAATCACAGTTTAATGTGGACTGTGCCATTGTGTGTGTTTGAGCCAGTGAATTGGTTGAACCTGTCAGGCTATATATATATATTTTAATGGTATTTTCTTTCTGAGTGTCTCTGCACTAAACCTGAACATCAGAGGTGGCTGGAGGGCGGTAGGCCTATGCAAATGGCTGAAGGAGCTCCGTTTCAAATGGGAGCAGAAATGAGCATCAAAGAAGGAGATCGGGGCGAATTAGCATGAAGGCAACTCGGGGTGAATTTCCATAGTTATATAGATGTGGAGTGCGGGGTTCTGCTCTCACTGCGCTACACCCTGCTGTTGGAGAGAGAGAGAGAGAGAGAGAGAGAGAGAGAGAGGAAAACCCTGAAGTGCTCCGGAGCAAAGGGGAGTATCCCGAGGTGAGGAGGAGAGAGAGGGAGCGGGCAGAGGACAGAAGAGAGGGATAAATAGCAGAGGAGAGGAGAGAAGGAGGGACACGGGCTGCCGCAGACGGGATACCCGCATTCATCAGGACAACGCGGGAGTTCAATCTCAATTAGATGACAGTCTTATCAGTCTAATTAACGGTGCCGGTGGCTGCGCTTCTTCATGCTCATTGGGGATTTTCTCCGTCCGCACGTCCAACTTTTTTCTCCCTCCGCTCCACGGACAGAATACGGCCTATCGCTCGCCGGCTCGTACTGAGAATCTCTTTGCTCATCACTTGGACCCCGAATCGGATCTCCGGTGCTGTAATCCTGTCTGTGATGGGGGCAGCGGCGGAGGTTGGGAGCTTAGCCAACGGATTTTTGGACAGCTTCGGTACCGCGGGTGCCGCTCCGGCTCCCATTGGCTCTCATTTCGTTCTCACCCCTGCCGGGGCGGTGGACTACAACTCGGTAACCGGACTGATGATGGGGCGACCGGGGCAGCAGCAGGAGCCCCTGATATCCGCGGAGAGGCTGTCCCGGAGCCTGGCGGACCTCAGCCACCTGAAGGGGATTCTGAGGCGGCGGCAGCTTTACTGCAGGACCGGCTTCCACCTGGAGATCCGTCCCGACGGCACCGTGCAGGGCACCAGGAGGGACCACAGCAGATTCGGTAGCCTACACCTTCACAAATAATCCTGTTACTATTTCTATTACTGTCATAGCCTTATTGGCTATAAGTGGGTTAGTCTGTTATAACATTTTGTGCTCTGTGTATGACATTAGTATACAAACACATAGGTCGAGACACTGAATCCCCCCCCCCACACACACACATACTAACACACACAGGCTATGAACGATTAAAACTGGAGAAAAGTTTAAAATGTCTCAAATTGAATTTTCTTAATCTCTCTGTATTTGCAGTTTAACAGACAGAATTCCATTTAAACTGCCAATACAAGTGGTGGTGGGTGGGTGGGGGGGCGGGGTCTAGCTCACAAAACAAGGAGACATAGCTGAACCAAACTGGACAACCCACTTTATAACAATGAAAACGATGAATTCATATGATCATATATTGCTGCAGCTCTACATTATACGGATCAAATGCTCTCATACAAAGGGCAGCTTTCCCTGATGGCAGGTGCTGCTGCTGCTGCTGTAACAACAGGGTGCTTGTGCTGTGATTTATTGAATGCAGAGATACTTGTGTTTCAAGATTAAAAAAAAAAAAAAGCTTTCCGCTTGGACACCCTAAGTAGGCCTGTTATGTTTGCACATTTCTAACACATTTCCCATGCGAGATAAGATTAGAAGCTTTTCTTTACCTTTGCCACCTTATCTTCAGTTATCGAGATAAACAGCTGCAGTTTACGGCAGATCAAAAGTAGATCTCTCAGAAATTTCTTTAAGTGCTGCGAGACTGCCGCTGTAGCACTTCTGAGACTTCATTCATTACATTTGAAAGTGAATGCCAGAGGCCACTTTAAGATGCTTGGCTGCTTTGAGTCAGCTGCTGTGGACATATTTTGAGATGTTTACTTCTTTTTGTTGAGTGCAGGTAAATTTTAGTCTGTAGCAGGACTGATGCCATATTGTGTCCAACTCTCCAAAGACGTCAAATCAGATTTGTTTTTCTTAGATATGTTCATGAGGTTAATGTGCTTATCATGAGACTTTTTGAACAATGATGTCTGCCAAGTGAATGCGATGTAATGTAATGCTTGTTTATGTGTGTGCAGGTATTTTGGAGTTCATCAGTCTGGCAGTGGGGCTGGTCAGCATCAGAGGGGTGGACAGTGGCCTCTACCTCGCCATGAACAGCAAGGGAGAACTGTATGGATCGGTGAGAACACACACCAACGTGTACACACTAAACATACACATCCTTCTGCACACACATATATATTACAACCTACAGCATTGTATACCAACCGTATACAATACCGATGCCAGCAAAAGGCACTTTTTGCATAACTAAACTCATATTTTTGTCTTTCCTCCTGCAGGAGAAGCTGTCAGCCGAATGCGTCTTTCGGGAGCAGTTTGAAGAAAACTGGTACAACACTTACTCATCCAACATCTACCGGCATGGGGAAAAAGGTGCATTTTATTTTGTTGCCCTGAACAAAGACGGGACGGCCCGTGACGGAACGAGGTCGAGACGACATCAAAGGTTCACTCACTTCCTACCGAGGCCAGTAGACCCGGATAGAGTACCGGAGCTGTACAGAGACATACTGGGCCAGAGCTGAGACTAAAGGGGCCTTATTATGATTCAGCTGAGAAGCGACAAAAGTGCACCTGATCCTAACCGCTCCTTGAGGGAGATGGAAGATCTTGTTGGTCTGGACAAAACAGGATCATACGAGGTGCACCAAATCAACACTCCCTAGCGCTGGCATGGAGGAAGGAAAAGGATTCCCTCTGAATCAGAAAGCTCAGGAGTTTGACTGAACAGCAGCTGGATCTTCTGTGGAAGATTTGAAAGGCCCCATGACAGACACAGAGGCTACCTGGACTTATAGTATTGCCCCCTTTTGGCCTATGCAGAGGTCCTGGTGGCCAAACAGATGATATATGGATTTCTCTTAAGTTTCCACTAATTAAATGCAACTACCTGATAGTCCAAAGTGCATGTTTAAGAGGACAAAAATGTGGAGCTTATAAGTAAAAAATCCTAACTGGCTGCTTGTAGGTTTTCACAGCTGCGGCTGGTAACTTTTGTCATTTCACTGTTTTTGGTTAGCCTTCTAGTTTTATTCAAAACACTACTGTGGCTGCTACATAAACAAATGCATCATCTACTATACAGTGTGGCTGGTTTACACAAAAAAAGGTAGTTTTATGCACTGGAGAGCAGCCATGTGTGTTCTGGGAAACAGTTCTGAAAACTGGGGTATCACCTGTGTTGGACTGTTGTGATGGCGTGAATGCATTGCCTTTGAAACTGCTCCAAAGACAGATGCTGCTCAGAAAAATTGACTTTTCTACAAAGCGCATGAGGAACGGGAGGTACACTTCCACTGGAGTTTTATACAGACTTCTTCTGTGGTGTCCTGTGGTGGAACACAGCACGATCTGTTGGAACTCAGTGAAGGAATTCTGTTGTTCTGCCACTGACTGCATTCAAAAAACGAGCACGGAAGACGCCTTTACCAACCTGTTGACAGATTTTATTCTTATTTATGAGTTCTTGTTT
This sequence comes from Naso brachycentron, assembly GCA_029874485.1. Taxonomy (NCBI): domain Eukaryota; kingdom Metazoa; phylum Chordata; class Actinopteri; order Acanthuriformes; family Acanthuridae; genus Naso; species Naso brachycentron. The sequence continues at coordinate 17,062,572 of JAQFJA010000020.1, forward strand.
TTTAGGACATATAGTATATTTATTTCATATATTTATTTATTTTAAGAATCTATTTTTACAGGTATAAGATAAAATAAAGACTAAATATCTTGAACAAGTCATGAGAGGTTTTTTTCAATTGTTGTTTTGTCATAAGGTGTTTTACACTCTTACAGTCTGATTTAACTGGTGTATTTATATCATTATTTTGACAACAGTGAACTGTAAAATGGCTTTGCTTCATTTAAATCAGTGATAAAACAATCTCTTCTGCAAACACAACACACGACTGCCATGAGTCTGTCTATTGCAGTTCCCTCCTTCCTATATGGATTACCAAATTATCCAGATTAGTATGCTGATGATTGCACAGATGAATTTCTTCAGTCTTCATAATTGGTTTAATTTATTATTAATCTGGAGCTGCCCTTGAACCGCAAACCTAAATCAGACCTATTAGTTAGCTGAGTAATGACTGAGACATAGGCTGGACCTCACATGAACTGACTTTCATTGCAAACGGCCTTCTTAGATTTACCATGAAAGAGTGTTGATGTAGAGGAAAGAAATGGACAGGTTGTGGATAACAATGCAGAATAAAATGTCACTTGTAACAATGCAGGAAAACACATTAAAAACACCTTTGTCCACGCATCTGCTGGTAGGGCTACACCTACTTTAAGCACCTGACTTCACATGATAGGCTCTCAGACAATCATCTGAATGATGATCATGATGTCAACTCTGCTTATTTTGCCTTCATTTAATAATAAGACCACACTGTAATACAAGATAATTCATGCAGGATTAATAAATCGATCCTTAAATTGTTTTTAGGGCCTGTTCCTCTTAAACTAATAAGACTTTTCAGAAGACTGAATACATCTGTTTTGTACAGGCACAGTAATACTCTTGAGAACTAGTCACTTAATTTCGACATGCAATATCACTGTAATGCTCTTAACCATATAGCAAAGTATTTTTAGTACAAACCTTCAGACTCTGTGTGGTATTGTTGAGAAACTGACAGTTGGATTGTCATCCATTTCTTGGCTGGCATTGCCCAAAAAAGTTGTTAAAGACAGATACAGCAATACATAACATTACTAATCTTGTTCTTCATTTAATGGGCTAAATTCTGGCATCTGTCGAGTGGCCTAGTATCACCAGCTGGTGCATATCCCAAGATTTGCAGCGACTGATACACAAAAAGCAGCAGGTTCAAACTGCACAATCCAACGGCTTATACAATAACTGCCTGTCATTTGGATACGAGCTGCTGTAGCTAACACAAGTAAGTAGTGTTGTCTGAATACTAAACCGACTGATGTGCAAACATCACAAAGAAAACAGCTTGAATTAATTAAGCAAATGATACAGAGAGGCTCCATTTCTGTCCAATTCTGCGGACGTGTGACTCACTGCTCTACTGATTTTCAATAAAGAGAGAGAGAGCGAGGTTGCATACTTCACTATTTCTGCACTAATACCTACAGGACCTTTGTGATACTGTGAATTTATTATTCTTGTAAAGTTTATTTTCACTTATCGCCATCTACAGGAAGAAGAGTCTAGGCTCTAGTAAGCAACTCCTCCATACATGTGACATCAAAACTTTTAACTTTTTCGGGGTCACACCATTACTTAAAGCTTTTTAGTGAGACACACACAAACAGCCGTGTTACTCTCCTCTGCAATAATAAAAAACTGGTGTTAATGAATGCCTGTAGGGATAAAAGAAAAGATTTAGTTTCATGGAAGTCCAAATCGATCTAATTGGTGATTTCCATTGTTATAACGGGAACCAGCTTACAGTTTTTTGCAGATAAAATTAGTGTCTGAAGAATCTTTAGCTTTATATTTTCATTTTACCTGACCTAAAAAAATGTGTCATGCAAACACAGGCAGAAAGGAGGAAGATAGCAACTGTAAAAGCAAGAAGAAGAGAGAGGTGACAAATGTTTTAGCGGGGTTCAGCTAAAAGAGATCGAGTCATGAGAATAATGGGAGCAGAGGAGAAAAATAACATGAAGTCATTCGTGTAAAGAGACAGCATGCGCTTCCTCTGACAGACACTGTAATTAGAAAAGTGACTGGCAGGACGAGTGAACTGCTTCACTCTTTCATCCTCCCCTTCATCATCACTTTATCTCTCTCTTCATCTGCCTGTCTTGGATGAGTCATCCCTTTTTCTTTTGACACCTGAGACTGTATTGACCAGACGTCACTCTGGCATGAGTGAGAGACAAAGCTATGAAGACAGAAAAAGGATTGCCAGAGTTAAAAAGGATGTGGGGAGGCAGAGAACGATGAGAAAAAAAGATGTTGAATAATTGTTTTGCAACACAGACAGATTGGCTGTTTTACTTCCAATGACATCAGATCTTCTGATCATACAACAATCACTTACGATGAAATCATTTTCTCTCATTCTGCTGGAGTTCTGACCGCATTTTGACTGCAGCAACTTAATCCAGGATGTTATGTTGAAGAAAGGTCTTTCCAAAACAGTCTACAATTTTTAAAATGCTGTCCCAAAAATAGTCCTGTTACATTTCATTTTTTTGCAACCAAACATTAACTCGGAGCAGCCTTAAGTCCAAGATGGACTAATGACTCCTATCCTGGCTCTCTTCTTACTTTCCGACTGGACTGGCTCAGTGGTCAATGGTGCCGAGGCAAGCGATCGATTGAAAAATCTGCTGCTCTTAACTAAATCCTGTGCCTCCTTTTCCAGTGCTGAGGACTATATTTCTCTCGTAGGTAATACATGTTTCAGCATTGAAACCAAAAAAATAAAGGGAAATAATTAAAAATGAGTTAACGTTACCAAATGTGCAGGTAGTCATTTCAGCTAGCCAAACGTGTGGTCATCAACTACAAGTGAGAAGCTTTTGTTTACTTCTGAGTGAAATTAAGAACCCATATCTGGCTCCAGTTTGAGGGTAAGCTTCACATTGGTGTGAGAACTGAAAGGTTGACAGTTGACTTGACTAGAACAATCAGTTTCATGACAAATAGGGAAACTCCCTCTGAGGATGCTGCAGAAGAGCCATGGATTATTTTATAAATCTGTTGTAGTCTGAGTATTCCAGTAATGCCAGTGTAATCAGATTAAGGTAGAACCTTGAAAGTGGAGTAAACTGGAGTACACTTAACATAATTCATTTATCTGAGCCCAGTATCTTGTCAATCTTTTTATTAACTTAGCCTACCTGTCTAGAATTATCTAGGGATCTTATGTGACATAGGAATAATCCCCATTGTTTTACTTAGCACAGACTAATGCCCTGTATGTATCTATTTACAAGTAAGGGTACCATGCCTGCACACCTCCCTGTCAGCCCACTGAAGTCCACTGCGTACATGACGATAAAAGCAAAATTACAAGGAACTTTTATTTCTTATGATATCCAAATTTCATTCTGATGCTTCACATCTTCCCGACATGTGCAAACAAGACCATCAGTGAAGAGATTGGAGATTACTATCCTGTCTTTTACAATGCCTTTGCCCGGTTCACTAAGTCAGTGGAAAGACTACGAAACACAGACGGGAAGAGACCATTTGTTGTTTATGAGCATGACTGATCTGCTGTTCTCTTTTTTACTATGTATGGTTGAAAGTAGGAGGATATTTTTCTTTAGATAATTTCAGTATCCTTGTATTGTGCAAATAAGTAGTGCGTGTGTTTGTCTTTCAATCTCTTCCAAAACAAATGCTTGCACTAGACAAGATCTTTAGAACAGCAGGGCAGCAGTAAAGCTTTTGCTCACATGCACTGCAACAATCAATACAAAATGAAAGTTCCCTAGAGGAGCTTTAATGAAAGCCTGACTGACTTTACACAGCACTAAACAGCCAGTAAACCCTTCATCATCTGGCCAGACTGAAGCAACACCAGTCCTGTCAGATTTCTCTCATATTGTTTTATGTCTCCAGCTGCATGTCACATCAAGGAGATATTGCAGCGGTTAGGCCGGTGCCAGCATATAGGCTCATCAGCTCAGCAACATGTTTTAGATAAGATTACAGAGCGCTGCGGTTCACATCTGCTCAGTTGTGCAGGCAGGAGCATAGCTACATTGTGTCTAGTTCAGACATGGTTCAGTGTGTGTATAATCCTCTGATAAGGGCATACAGTGCAGACCAAGATGGAGAGGACATCAGACGGACAGCGCCTGAGTACCAGCATACGCACTCTGACTGAGAGTGTGTGATAGAAACACACAGAGAAAGAACTTAAAACCAAGCCAGAGAGAGAGAGGACGACATGAAAGTTTGTAAGAAACAGGTGGGTTTCTGAGGAGACCAACAAGGAAAAAAAAGCTGTATGTGGGTTCTTAGTGTTGCTCTTCTGTCAGGTTACAATCTTCCTTTGAAGTGTGTGTGCGTTTGCAGGGAGGGGGAGGCATGTTTATGTGAGTCAAAGTGACTGCGTAGATTCATGTCAGCACAACTTCTGTGTGTGTGTATGTTTGTGTGTGTGTGTGTGTGTGTGTGTGTGTGTGTGTGTGTGTGTGTGTGTGTGTGTGTGTGTG
>JAQFJA010000020.1:17087667-17103932 GCA_029874485.1 Naso brachycentron
GACTGTTTATACATGAGACTGAGCAATTACAATCACGTGGTCCTGTGTGTGTGTGTGTGTGTGTGTGTGTGTGTGTGTGCTTGTGTGGGTACATATGCTATCAAGAGGAAGTGATTATAGTTTGGTCAGGGGGGAAACCTCCACTTCAGCTCATTGTTCAGCCCTTCCTGCTTGTTGCAGAGGAAGACGAGACTCCACCGCAGTCTGCCTCACTGTCTCTCTCACTCCTCTGTCTTTTTTCCCCCAATTTATTTGATCTATTTATTTTCATATTTTCACCATTTTTAAGCACACTTTGTGCAGTGATAGCTACAAGAGCCTGCAGCACTGAAACTCAGACCTGCAATTACAGAAAGGTTTTTTGTTTTTTTGTTTTCACTTGAAAGATATTTGATATAAAGATACAAATACAATGAAAAGCATCGCTTGAAATTTCCCTTGTTTTAGCAACGGGCCTACATACGATTTAATCACATTATTACGCTCACTCACATGCACGCTAGATAAAGTAATGCTGCCATCTACTGTCTGAGACACGCTATGACTGTTGGCATTTGAAGTTTATTACCAGATATTCATACTGTGCTGTACTAAATTTCACGTCTTATTGTTGCCTACTAACTTCATTTTATATATTTTATTGATGCTATTTGGATATCATCATGCTTATCATTATTATTATTATTATTAGTAGTAGTAGTAGTAGTAGTAGTGTCAGCAAAGCAAAGCTTCGGGAAAGGCGTTGACTCACTTGAAATGTGCACAGCTGCCCGTGAATAATCAATAGGCTCGTTCAATCAATCAGATTGAATCCACCTGAGGCGTCTCTCGCTCTTATAACCTCCCTGTTGAGTTGCTCGTGAGGTTTTCCATCAGTGCGAGTGAAGTGCACAAGAGTTCGAGTCCATCATGCCCACTAAGAACATCACTGAGGAGCGGATCTCCAAATTCAAAAACAAAGGGAAAGATCCAGCAGTGAGTTTGATGTTTAATTTTCAGGGACATAACCATTAATTTTTTTTCAAATTATATATATATATTGACACTGCATCTGGGCCTCTCGCAGAAACTTCGGGAGAAAAGGATCACAGAGTGCGTGGAGCTGCGCAAAGCTCACAAGAATGAAAGTTTCCTGAAGAGGAGGAATATTACGCTCTCGTCCCTCCCGGACGAGGACGCGCTGTCTCCCGACGAGCTGGTCAGTTTACGAATACCTCACAACTTCTTTCAGAGTAGCAGAACATCTCACGGCATATCTGTCATTTAGGCGACCTCTTTTGCCCTTGAGGACATCATCAGAGACGTGAACAGCGACTGCAGAGAGGCGCAAACACGCGGCTGTCAGGCTGCCAGGTGAGTCATTAGAGAGGCCACCTGGCGAGGCTACATGTGGCACCTGCACGCACTAACTGCGCCCATTAATGACTGCATCGTCTCCAATAGAAGGCACCCTAACTTAGTCCTGAGTCTCTTATTGTCACGTAATCTTTGAGGAAGCCAGTTATATTTACACGAGATTGGAGATGCAATGGTTTTAATGGAATTAATACTAATTAATCAACATGAAACTGGTCTTATAACATACTTTTGTAAGATTTGTCTCTATAAAATAGTTTCCTTCTAATGTGAGGATTTGGCTTTTTGAAGACCTTTTGAGAAAATTAAACAGGCAGCATTTTGGTTGGAAGAATTTACAGAAGAATAGCAGCAAATTAAAGCAAATTTTATTTCCCTTTCACACTTGTGCACAAGAATGTCTTGGGCTACTTGAATGTTCTTCCTTGAATCTAAAGGCGGTGGGAGGAACTACAGTTAAATCAATATCGTACCTTATTTCAAAACATGTATAAAGGTCCAACTCCAGTCAGTAGGCCACCCTTGACTGAGGTACTGGCTCAGAATCTGGAGTTGGTCCCTGGGTGCTGTGCTGTGGCAGCCCACTGCCCCTCAGGGATGGGATAATTACAGAAACCAAACTAAACTGTATGTGTGACCAGTAAAATACCTTTACCTTTCCTCCACGTCTCTCAGAAAGCTGCTTTCTCAGGAGCGAAACCCTCCCCTGAAGGAGATCATAGATGCAGGTCTGCTGTCCCGCTTCGTGGTCTTCCTGTGTATGGATGACCTGCCGAGTCTGCAGTTTGAAGCAGCCTGGGCTCTCACAAACATCGCCTCTGGAACATCTTGGCATACGCAACAGGTGTGATCACACAGGACTCTGAAGCATCGCAAGCCTCGACAGTTTGTGGTTGTCATGGTCCTTGATGAGATGATGTGATGCATCAAACATACTGAAGCTTATTAAAAGATTAACGATGGACTTCAGTCTTGAAGGCTCTCAGGGGTTTTTGGTGTTTTATCAACGTGTTTGTGTGTCAGGTGGTGGAACACGGGGCTGTACCTGCCTTCATCTCCCTGCTGGCTTCACCACTGTTGCACATCAGTGAACAGGCAGTCTGGGCTCTTGGAAACATTGCAGGTAAAATGAGCTGAAAGTTTTGTGTTGCCATCGTGTGGATGTGATTTTCGATTAAAACGACTAAATTGGTGTTTAATAAAGAAAATGGTAATGGCTTTTTCATTGCACGCTGGACTGTTGACTCATGTCTTCACTGATAAATGTCAGTGTTACTGTGCTAATGCCATAAATATAACTTCTTTCCAGGTGATGGTCCCGCTTATCGAGACGTCCTGATCGAGTGCAATGTTATCCCTGCCCTACTGGCCCGAATCTCCCCAGACACTCCAGTAAGTCAGAACTTGAAAAGCCCATCGAATGCACATGCTAGGTTTGATCAACAGACCATTTACTCCTGACCGTTCAAAAGGTCCACTGGGTAAAACTTTGGTCCTTTTTTGTCATATTATCAAAATGAAGAGCTCCAAATGGGGTTTTAATATTAACTAACCAAAAATAGTCCAGGAGAAGAGCACTGTAGTGGCTTTTGGTACCAAAACCATCGAGACACCATTGTGTGGTGTTTTGGTCTAAAACTAGCCAGCTAACACTGAGAAGGCATTCTGAAACCTTAAACACCAACAGCCCAGCTGCTGCTGATTCTTAATCCTATGTGCTGACTGCACAAACACAGTCCAGATTAATATCAGAGTCAATGAGGCATCTCCTGGCTCATCAGTTTTCACCTCAGGATCATGGATAATACGCAGAAATGTGCGACATGTAGGCAAATGTATCCATGACACGACGTGAGCTCTGTACGAGGTTACTTTGAGTCCTAATCCAGATATATTAAACTTTTCCGAGACCTGACCTCTCGATCGACTCTGATGTGCAAAAACTTGATGTTTCTAAAACATTCCTCATCTCTGGTGCAGAAGTTTGAAGTTGGTTTTTTTTGTCATCATGCTTTCTCTTCAGGTTGGATACCTGCGTAACCTAACATGGACGCTGTCTAACTTGTGTCGAAATAAAAACCCATATCCACCGCTGTCAGCAGTCCTGCAGGTAAGTGGCCTCGCAGCTCGGTCATCAACAGCTTTACAGTAGCTTTGCTGTCTGAGCTGAGGTGTGCTACAATACAGCAAGATCCCTAATGTACTGTACTTGGTCCTCAGGTGCTTCCCTCGCTGATCCAGCTGTTACATCACAGTGATAAGGACATCTTGTCTGATGCGTGCTGGGCCATCTCTTACCTGTCAGATGGTGACAATGACCGTATTGATGTTGTAGTGAAAACTGGCATCGTCCCTCGGCTGGTGGAGCTCATGGGCCACAGTGAGCTCAGTGTCATGGTAGTGTGTCCTTTAGTCCACTGTCATTCTCTAACTTCAAACATTCTGCAGTGAAGTATTCAAAGTTTCCTGCCTTCCTGACCTGCAGACTCCAGCGCTCCGCTCCATTGGGAACATAGTGAGCGGCTCAGACATGCAGACACAGATGGCGGTTGATGCTGGCGTTCTGAACATTCTGCCTCAACTAATGAGGCATTCAAAGGGGAGCGTGCAAAAGGAGGCAGCGTGGGCTTTGTCCAACATCGCTGCAGGACCCTGCAAGCAAATCCAGCAGCTCATCACCTGCGGCCTGCTCCCCCCTCTGGTAGAGCAGCTCAGAAATGTGAGTGGAGGATGAGCAGTGAGTGCTTTGCATTTGAAACAACTAGCATAAATACCCCAAAGTCAGCCTTGATTTATTTAAAATCAAATACTTAAGAATAGTTTTGAAACATTCTTTCAATTTGATTGGATTTCAAAATCTCAATTTTAGACAGTTTTCATTAGACAGCCACAAAGCATCTGAACAACCCATATGATCAATCTTTTTCTCAGGGAGACTTCAAGACTCAAAGGGAGGCAGTGTGGGCAGTGACAAACTTCACCAGTGGGGGCACAGTGGAACAGGTTGTGCATCTGGTGCAGAGCGGAGCTCTGGAGGCAATCATCAACCTGCTACAGGTCAAAGATGCTAAAGTCATTCTGGTTATATTGGATGCCATCAACAACATCTTCATGGTGAGAAGAGAAATTATCAACTCATCAAATGAGTGTAAAATTTGCCACAGTTTGACCAGAGCTTGAAACAGATGGTCAGACGTTTGAATTCGATAAATATATTTCAGGCTGCAGAGAAGATGGGTGAGACTGAGAAACTGAGCCTTCTGGTTGAAGAGCTGGGAGGACTCGACCGCATCGAGATGCTGCAGAACCATGACAACGAGATGGTGTACCAGGCTGCACACAACCTCATAGAGAAGTACTTTGGGGATGTAAGTGAACCCATGCGTAGCACATTACCAACATTTTATATAGAGAAGCTTGTTTGGTTTTTTTTTAAGTGAGGTTGTATATGTTGGATTTTAGAGCAGGGATTATTTTCAGGGCTCTACCTCACTGTCAGACAGCCTTTCTGATGGCAAACTACAGCTGTTATATCCACACATCACATACACACAAAGCTTCTTGCTGCTTTCTCAATCCAGAGCAGTTGATCACTTTGCTTCCTACACAAGTTATCCTGCTGCTTCTCCAAACTGGGAATGTATCGATCACCCTGTCAACGATACACTGAATGTGGATTAGAGCTACAACAATTAACCAATTAGCCAAAAAAGTAAAGAACTGCTGTGTTTTAGCCTTTTTAGATGTAAGGATTTGCTGATTTCTGTCATATCTGATAATGAATCTTCGTGTTTTGGGTTCTTTGGTCAAAAGCAGTTTAAAGATTTAGTTATATTGGGCTCTGGGAAACTGAGTTGAGCACTTTCTACTCTTTGACATTTTATGGATTTAACCATTTACTTGCAGATTAATCAATGAAAATTGTTAGTTGCATCTCTAATGTGGATAGGAATCTAATAGGACCTCTCTTAGAAAATTAAACTACATCTAACTTTAGAGTAAATTTAAAGGCTCGACAGCTTGATACACGAACAGATTATCTTTAGGGATTTTTTTTTCAATCATGCAATTTCACAACTTCTGGTTCAGTTTTTTGCAAATTAAACTTTAATGCAATACATTAATCCTGTATGTGGAGGCACTGGAGCCATGGTTGCACGCTTTGATAGACTGGCCTCAAACATGTCTTTGTATTCGCAGTACCTGAATTTTTTTTTTTTTTTTTCCCATCCATTTTAGGATGAGATTGATGGAGTGAAGGTCGACACCACAGACGATGCATTTGTGTTTAAGAGCCCCGATGTCCAACGAACTTTTGAATTTTAAACTTTTTACTATTGTACACTGTTTATAATTCATGTTAGAAATAAATTGTTCATTCACTCAGTTTGTTTTCTACTTTGAAGTGTTAAACACGTTTTGTACCAGTTTGACAAATCTGACAAATTGAAAGACTGGCCGTGGCAACAATGCACTGGCATGCCTGACTGCTGCGTTATGAATGCTCATAACTTCAATTTGCTCAGTAAACAGCTACAAAGTGATCTGGTTTAGAAACTGCCATCAGGAATTTAAAAGCCAGTGAAACATTTTTACTCAAACTGGTTCACACTGAACTGGGTGGTTCTGCTAAAGAAACCACCTTAAACTGCTGAACTGCCTAAAAGATACAATGAATGAATTGAATTTGCTGTCTAATTCTCGTTTTAAAAAAGGAGTTGATTACGCAATTAAAGGAACTTTCCAAAGGAGGGTTTGACACACATTGCACCAGAGGGGTTATTCTAGGAGTCAACATTGGTTCCACTTTCATAAATAAATGCAAACCACCACATTTACACTTTCGAGTTACACAGAAGACCTAAAATAAGCTTAATCATGTTTACTGCCTCCTGGGTCAGCTTCATTTTGTCTCCCAAGAAGACACATTCAAGTGCGTCTCCTCTTGTATAGAACAGAAGCTTTTAATCTAAGTCTTAGATTTTTGTTGAGCTCATGAAAACCATTTTTAACTTCTAGACCATGAAGACAAGCCAAGTTCTCATTAAAAATTTCAGGTTAATGACACAACTGTGTCCTCATCACACACTATGAATACTCAGCAGTCTTCATACGGATCATTAATGAAGTAGATATAGTATTGACAGTGTTTTTATGAAAGGTACTTTAAAATGGGTAAATGCTACTACATGCAAGAATTTATAGATATTTGGATTAACCTTTTTTAATCTTGCAATTTCATCTTTTGGAGAAGCTGAAATGGGAAGAAAAATCTTGCTGACTACAAAAAAGGTAAAACCCCTGTTTTTGACACCGCCCATCCTGAACACTCCCCAGCTCTGATATAAAGCGACTGACCTCCTGCAAAGCAAATAACTCACTGGCTCTGACAGTCACAGCTGCTGCTGCACTGTTACCTGGTAAGATCAGACAAATTGATTTTTGATATTGTGATTTATTTAATGTATGAGGCTGCAACAGAAACTCACTGCTTTCTTATTTTTAGTTATCTTCCACCATGATGAAGGGTGATATGTTGGAGTTTATTGTCCTTTGCTTCCTCTGTGTGAAGATAAACCCTCTGAATGCAATGACGGTAAGATGAGATACAAATGGTAAAATTAACAAAATCCAGCAAAGCTCCAGTATATCGCCTACTTTTAAAAAAGTGTACTGCATGCAGCAAAGTAGGTTGCTTTGAAATGATTCAGGTTTTTGTTCAGTGGTTTCAAAAGCAGTCAGTCTTGAAATACCTGGCATTAATTACCCTCAAATACTGAACTGTAACTCACTTTAATACTAGAGATAAGAGGCAAAGATCCACGGAAGAGTGTCGTGAGTTGTCATGAACTCAGTCTGATTAATAGCTGTATGTAGTCTTCTGTAGCTGGGGGTTTGGAAAATGCTAATTTACAACAAGGTCTGCATCACAAACAGGAGGCATGAAGTTTAAAACACAGGCAAAAGACGCTTAAGTTATTGTGGGAAATCTAAGAGCCAGCAATTTCAAGCATGAGCCGTATTCGGGACTAAAACTCAGTTTATCCAGGCTTCAACAGCTTCTGGTGTATTTACCTCCCACAACTTTGTGAAAGGGCAATAATAAATTGCATTAATATACTGCTAGAAAAAAAAATCTTGTGAGAAATGTTGAATTTTTTTTGTTGGCCTACAAATTGTCACTTTATGCTGTATTAGGTGCAAACATGAGCAATCCACTAGATCGAGTTTCATTTTAGAATGTGGGGTTGTGCATTGGATACCTGCCAGTTCTTGTGAAACTACAGCTGTTTAAAAAAAAAACAACTACAACTATTTTTTTTCTTTCAGGCATTACTGATACAAAGTTCAGGTACGAGGATTAGTATAGGGGAGGAGACATTCATATCACATCTGTACTTGAATGTAAACTCAAGGTTGCAGAAAACCCAGAATTACAGAGAACCTCAGAGTCCTTACAGCAGCTACAGCTCTGTATCTTAATAAACTATATGCTGTTTTTCCACAGTTGCCTGAGCAGGCCACCATGAGGGCTCTTGTGAAAAGTTCTGACATTGAGATGGCTCGTACGCAGGAAGCTTCAGCAGACCCATCCTCAGCATCTGAAGGTCCTGTGAGTGTTCAGAATGTCTTAGTTCAGGCAGAAGTGCAGAAAACAAACTCCTCTCTGAAGTTACCTGGGTCATCAGCGCAGGCACCGTCCCGACTTTCCAAGCTCATCAGAATCCCTCTGAGCTTGTCTCCAGACTCTGTTGACGACATGTATTACGGCTGCTCACAGAGAATGCTGATCAGAGTGAAACGTCTGTACCTACCGAGGAACACCAATGACGGTCTTCGCTCCGCCTACACAAAAATGTGCGCTGTCAAAGCCTTGAAGAATAAGGACGTGTATGACCCACTGTCCTGGAATCACTTCCGGGCCCTTTGTGCATACACAGCAGGGGCGTACGACAACTTAAACCAAGCAGTCCGCAGGGGGAAGTCCTCCTACAAGACCTCGTTTGAATTCCACGCCCTCCACTTCCTGCTGTCTGACGCCATCCGACTCCTCAAACTCAACCAAAGAAACTGCTACACCGCCTACAGAAGAAGCAAACTGCTCTTCAGTGGGGAACTCGGACAAAACATCCGCTTCGGCTCGTTCGCCTCCAGCTCCCTCAACAAGAACCTGCGTCATTTTGGACGGAGGACCTGTTTTGAGATACGCACCTGTTTCGGCGCCTACCTCAAGTCCTACTCAGAGTTCGACTCAGATGAGGACGAGGTGCTGATTCCTCCATATGAGGTGTTCAATATCGTCTCTGTGGACACGTCAGGAGACAATGAGTTACACTGTGATGTTGTCTACAGGCTGGAGACTGCTGGAGTTTACAGCAGCCTCAACTGCCAGGCGGTGGACCTTTCTTAAAGGCTGGAGGTGCAAATTTAACAGGATATCATTTGAATACATCAGTGATTACTGCCTCTATTTTTACAGTATTATGATTAATTGTCTTAAGTGTATACATATGTATTCTTTTTCGAGATTAAAAGTCCCTTGACCGCAGAATCTCAGTTACATTTTATAGCTGCACTGCAAATAAATGTTTGGACAGTAACTGTTTATCAGTACAAAAGATGAAATACAGCAATGCAAGTAACTTCCGTTGTATGAATGCTGCTGCACAATGTTCAGTCACATGCCATTTGTTTGCTGTTATTTACTCTTAAGCATTTCTTTGATAACACTGACATGTTAAGAATTTTTCTCTTTGAAATAAAGCAATTTTCTGAGAAACTATAAAATGACAATCCTTTTATTTCTGACAAAACTGCTTGTTTTCTTAACAGTACAATAAGTTTAAAAATTAAGTAAAGTTAAAAAAATTAATTATTTAAATTATGTAAATGTGTCATTAAAAGCAGTTGAAAATATAGTTTGCTTTTACCGATTCCAGATACCAGAGACAAGTCCTTTAACAAATAAGACAGACGAAGCTTTGTGTTTTATAATTTCTGATGTGATTTATTAAGAAACTTTGATCTTGTATAAAAGTAAAAATGCAAACCTGACCAGGACATTTTTAAAGTGTCTGCATTTTTTTTTTTTTATTTAAAAGAAATTAATATAAAAAAGAAGCTGTGTACTTGTGTCTGAAAACAGGTTGTAAAACTGCTCACTCAGTTCCAACTTTGAAATCTAATACGGTGCAAGTCAAAGCATGCACAGCAAACTCTTCGTTTTGAGGAAATGGAGGCTTTTCACCAGGTTCAAATCACTTATCGAACACCACCAATGTCCATCTGAATGCCTTGAACAAAAAAGTCAGCCAGAAAACTGAAGTCTATGTTATCCAACCTGAGCAAATCAGCTTGTCCATAAATATTTACTGGTCTAACAAAGATGAATGGGAGTGACATGAAGCTTAGTCAAAACTTTAATAGTTTTTACTTGATAAAAATTCATTTTACATGGATGTAAATATATTTTACACACTCTGAAGAAATTATCAAAATGACTTATAAGCCAAACAACAGCACCAGTGCTTCATCATTATGTGGACACCAGACGGCTTGTCTCTTTACAGCCGATAATACATACTTTCAAAACAGCACAAACATCATCAGAGTTGTTTCCCAGCAACTTCAGACCACACTGACGTCTATGCATTTTTTGTTCAATGATGTTTTATGAAGATCCACAGTAACAATGCAGACTGAATCTGATTTGACACAATGACCCAGAATGCATCACAGCACATATGACAGATATCTTTGAGGAGACATTAGGATTCATTCACAGATGTTTGATCAAAAAACATTAAACACTAAAAATGGACGCCTCCTCTCAAAATTAACACTTTTCTGAAAGTTAGCAGAATTGATTTTTAATGCTCATATCTGTTCCAGTCATAAAGCGGGTGACACAGTTCACTATATTTTACAAGGCAGTGTTTTCGTCACTGCAGGATGGAATCTCTGTGCACTAAAAAAAAGGAACAGGACGTGTGACAATGGGCAGAGGACCGAAAAGGCAAACTGCAGTTATTGCTAAAAATATAGTTAGGGAAATTCAGCTGAGGACAGACTAAGCGGTTTGTGGTCACACAGAGTGATTTGGCCTTTCGTATTTGATCTAACTGAGTTTTATTAATGACACAGAGAGTCAAACAAATAAATGAAAAGCAGAAACAAAGGAAAAGACCTGAAGGGAGAGTTTGTGTGTGAGAGGTGTGAATCCCCACTGAAACACCAAAACATCATCACCATGGATACTGAACCTGTTAGTCAGTTCACGTACGTGTGTGTGTTTATCTCTACATCTTCTCGTAGGTGAGTTCGTGTCCACAGGTGGTGCAGGTTTTTTTGTACAGGTCCTCCTCTGCATCCACGAGCTCCTCTGGTCCGTACTGATGTTGGTGAACACTGGTGTCTTTGGTCCACACGCTGCTCCTCACAGCCCTGCGCAGCTCTGACACACACACACACACATTGAAGCATTCAGAGATGATCGAGTTGATGCTCATCCTGCTCACACGTGATGATGTTTGGATCAGACAGACAACTAACCTTTGACCTTCTTGTTGAAGCG
Source organism: Naso brachycentron (assembly GCA_029874485.1). NCBI lineage: Eukaryota > Metazoa > Chordata > Actinopteri > Acanthuriformes > Acanthuridae > Naso > Naso brachycentron. The sequence continues at coordinate 17,098,598 of JAQFJA010000020.1, forward strand.
TTTTTGTTTCTGCACCTCTCTGTTCTCCTCCCTCGTCTCTCTGGCCTCCTCCAGCGCCTCCTCTGAACCCCACACCTCCATACATCTCTTCTCCACCTGGACCACAACACACACACACACCTTTGACCAAAACATTTGTGCAACTAATGATTCACTTCATCCCTGATTAATCTATCTACTTGATTAACTGATTTACGTCACATTTTCTAATGTCTTGTTTTGCCAGAAGTCCTCGCAGCAGCTAAGCCAATATGGAAAAACAGAACTACACACACACACACTGACAGCACACACATGTTCATAGCCCCCGTCTTAGAGCCTGTACCTGCAGTTTGAGGTAGAGCTTCATGTCTCCCCAGCGCGGGTTGTGAGGGTTTTTCTTCAGTACGAACCTCAGGGGAGGTTCTCTCTTGTCCAGGTCACAGTCCTTCAGTAGGTAATGCTGCTTGGCCTCAGTTCTGGTGATCAGCTTGTGCTTCTCCTCATTGTCTCTAAGGAGGAAAACAAGCTTCCACTGTTAAGCCATCTGAATAATTTTCAGCCACCTGAATAATTTTCAGCCACATGGTTGTGAAAAGAAAATTTTTTGATCTGACAGAAAAGAAAACATTGCTATGAGCATCAGGTTTCTAAATTTAACGCAGACTTTCATTTTACTAATCAAAACTGTGAGAAAAATAAATGAACAGGCTAATTTGCATGTAGTTCATGATATAAACCAAATATTTCTGGTATAGTACACCAACCTTAACATTGTTTTATGTTAATCAGACATGGCCTTTTACATAATAGGACATTTGAGTTATACGCATAATAACAACGACACAATATTACTTTAGAATCTGAGGCTTGGATATTTTGCATTTTAGACTTGAGAAAACAGTTTATTTTCCCAAAAAACAAAATGTTGTTGTTGTTTTTTTTAAAGCTGACTCGCTGATGGCAGTCAACCCAAATACTCCCACACAGGGGCAGATGTGTTTTTACTTGTTATCTTTTCTCTACACAGTTGCTGCTTTTCTAAGCTTAGCTGCCTGTTCCACTGGTCGAGACTGACCTCTGGTGGTGTGAGCTGTGTACTGCGATATCCTGCACTGCCTCATTACAATACCGCATCTTCACATCAGTTGAAGAGACACAAAAAACAAAACAAACAATAAAGCACTAGATGAAAACGCAGAAAAATGCTAAATTAAATCAAGTCAACTGTGTGTGTGTGTGCGTGTACCTGCACTTGTCACAGACACACAGGTCAAAGTTGTTGCTGAGGTACGAGTCCATGAAAGGTTTTTGACAATCATCACACATCAGGTAATCTGGCTCAATCACCGGAGCTGGAAACAAAACACACACGCACGCGCGCGTTAAGTGCCACAACGATCGCTGTCTGAAGTTTGACCATGTAACGTTACATGTGTAACGTTAGGCTAACCCAGAGATTAACGTTACAGGTGCACACCTGGCTGATGCACAACCTTCCTGTTCCTCTGCTCTATCTCTTCATCATCATCCTCCTCCTCGATGAAGAAGCCGGCACCGGAGTCGATGGTCTTGGAGACTTTAGCCGAGGTTGAGCCCTCCACAGCGGACAAAGGGCGGCTCGCTAGTCGAGCTTGCCGGAGCATCAACGCCCTCTGCCGATTCCTCTCGATCTTAGCCCGCATCGCAGCAGAAAGTTCGGTTTTGGGACTCTGTTCTGGACCGGAACCACCGGGACCGGAACTATTCAGTCCCGCCGACTCTGACGGGTCCATGCTGCGCTCTTAAACAGAGATCACCGCATTGGAATGACTGAAGATCAGGTCCTATTTTGTTCAATTCGAAGTGCTGAGCTGAATCCCGCCATTACTTCCGGTTTCATCTTCTTCTACTTCCCTATTTGTAAGTTTATTGCACATTACCGCCACCTCCTGCTTAAAATGTGAAAGACAGCAGATTTGTGCCACTTCAGTGTTCTGTCCCCACTGTTCTTTGGTTATTAAAACATAGAAAAGTCATCTGCCCGCGTTTGTAACAAGTTCATTACTGTCTACATATTTCCAAATAATTCTAAATTGAGATTATTTTGTTTTGTTTTGTTTTTTAAGCCTTTTGATTAAAAAAAAAGAATCCATTCTGTCCAGTTTGATTGCTGTAATAAATCCTCAGTCCACACCAGCTTTAAAGAGAGAAAATAATTTCCAAGCTCTTTATCTTTGTAGAAAGAATTTCTCAATTTAAGATGAGGCTAATTTAATGACTTGAATGAGTTCAACAGTCAGGATTAATCAAATGTAATGAATTGCCTATTTGAACTTCAGAAATGAAAGAACTTTTTCTGTTGGGAAATTAAAATAATTCTCTTCCTCTATAACGTTCTGGATCCATTTGTTAATCTTTAACATGTTTTGTTTCACCACCATATTGGTGGTGTTCTGTGTTTAAGTGGCAGACACTGTTCTCTAGTCAGTTTGAAGAAGTTTCTTTGTGTTCACTTTACTTTCATGTCTGGTCAACTTAAGGACTACGTCAGCTTTGACAGTGTTCTCAGGTAATTATGTAGTCTGGAGATTGAAACTGCTGAAACTGAACACAAGTCAGAAAAATAGTGCACATATGGTCACGAAAGGCTTCATTTTGAGTTTTACTGCCGCTGGCGTTGTCGGAACCTGCAAGGCTGAACTTTGGGCTGACTTTACCCACAAACTCACAGAGTTTCAGCTTGAATCTTGTTAAAGGTGGAGTCAGTTGGATTTTACTAAAAAATTAAATACAGACATATACAAAAATAATGCTGCTCAATCATCACTTCTGGGCCTCTGTATATGTGTGGTGGTGACTGTGTATGGAGACACACAACCATCTGCCTGTATTTTGATGTTTTGGCGGACTCAGGACCTGCTCGGGACGAGTTACCATAAAGAGCGATGTAGATGCGCAATTTTTAAGTAATGAGAGCATGAGAGCACCGCAGAGCACAGCTACTGGACGCTGTCCAGACCGGAGAAGGTTACAAATGTAGACACAGCGCAAAGAAAAGGAAATACAGCCCTAGTGAGCAAGCGGATAAAACTTGTTCCAGAGCGAGAGTGAGTCTCGGTTTGGCTTTTAGCCATTTTGGAGCACTGAAAGAGACGCTTGGAAGAGCAATGCAGAGTTGAGCTACTTTGTGATGAACAGGTAGGTGCTAAACACTGGTGGTTAGCATGTTAGCTTGCTGAATTATCGACTTCTCCATTAAACAAATATAATATTCCTAAGTAGCTTGCTGTGTAACGTTAGGTAAGCGGTAACGTTAAGTTACAATACTTCTGGCGCGTTGACCTTGGAGGAGGTGCCCAGTTTGAATGTTGTGTTTACAAATGCTACTGACTCCATCTTTAATTTAGGTCACAAACAAAAAAAACTCATTTTAACTGAAGCTACCAGCCTTTCTAATATCTAATCAGTTAGTTTTGTTGCCTGAACTCAGCTGAGTAGGTTAAAATTGTAACCAGGTTATTAATTTTACCATAACAACAATGATGAACAATAAGGGTACCCTGACTTTGTCCTTTCCCGCTCTTTAAACAGAGCTAACATGTCATTTGGTCCAAACCAAAGTGAACATGAGACTTTTAATATTAAATACTATTGAAAAGGACAAAAACATTTGATAAACTTGATCCCATGTAATGCACCTCTGTGCTGTTTCTAGAGGTCTGAATGTGCAGAAACAATCTAGGCCTCTTTTCACCATAATAAGAAACTGAAGTCCACTGCTGTCAATCAACTGACCAGCAGTGCTAACAACAGAGGCAACAATTCCAAAACAAAAATGAATCATTAATGAAAAACTAGTGAGCTTTCCTGGTTAGAGTTTCATATGATCAAATGTCTTAATAAAATTCTCTAAAAGTCAACAATGAACATATTAGATCCTGTTTTATCTTTCACAACAGGGGTAATATGTAAAATGGCAGTAAAATGTAAAAAATCTACAGTTTGGCTTCTTTATACGTTGTGGAATGCAAAGTATTTTCAACTGATAAATGTAAGATGCCAGAAGTGTACAAACATAACTTCTCTGGATTATGTATGAATCCAACCAAAAACCATTTTTTGACTCTTAAGGTAAATAAAAGACTTGAGGTGGAAACACTCAGTGAAATCCCTCTGCTCCACAAAAACAGCAGGGTTTCAAGCCTCTAAAATGTTTTTACCAAGACGCTCTTTGCCTCTTTGTTGCTCAGCTCCAAAGATACGAGACAGACTCTGTCCTAAAACGCTGCAGCAGATGTGTTACAGAGCTCATTTCCTTAACACAATCCACACTGTGTGGATTTTTACTGCAGTGCAAAGCTCATCGTAATCTTTCATGTTTACCTTTTACGGAGGAGAGGTCACAAAATGACATCTGCGCATCGAAGGCACAGTTGCTGAGTGTTATTACAAAGCCGAGACGTGTGTCGCAGATGGTCGGACTGTGTGGATGAGTTACTTTAATTCTGATCGAAATTTCTGATGTGCAAAACAAAGAGGTTTGTGATTTAGAGAGGCAAGAAGGGAAATATAAAGATTTATCATTAAAGAGTGAACAGAGGTGGCCTTCACTGGCCTTTGGACCTCGGTGTAACTCCAAACATTCTTAATGCCATTCATTAAAAGTCTGAGCATCATCAAAAGCTCATTCACAGCTCGGTGCTCAAAGGTTGACCATGGACTTAGACACATGAAAACTCTCCCTCTTTGCAGTTTTTCTTTCTTCAGTGGCAGCTTCTCAGCCTTTGTGGGTCGACCACTGGAACGAGATGGGTTTTGAATGATGGCTGTCCGTTTGTGTGAGGTGAAAATGTGGAATGAAAAGGAGGGCAAAAGAGGGCCCTGTTTGCAATTTTCCTGGAGACTTCACAAAACTAACATCCTATAGAGTGGTTTCTATAGAAGCCAATGTTTTTGTCTCGGGAAGTCATGGGGTTAATGCTATTCTGGAAGAACCTGGGTTCCAGTTGGTAAAGTGCTCCTTGTTGACTCTGTGTGTGTATGTGCGTGTGTGTGTGTGTGTGTGTGTGTGTGTGCGTCAATCAATCAATCAACACGTGTATTCATTTGTGTTTGTGAAAGAACAAGAAAACATGATCCTTCAGCTGTCTCAGTTTGTGAAATAAAACTGTGTAAAAACTGATACGTTCTGAGAGGTTGCATTTGGTTCGCTACACTTATAAAAATGTGTGATTCAATTGTCACTGAAGGGATAATGCGAAAGATAGAGCCAGCATTAACATGAAAAAACTGTGAAGAAGTAACAGTCTGCTGTTATGTGAAAGACGTCAATGCATTACAGAAATATCTGAAGATAGCATGCTAACCAGCTAGC
>JAQFJA010000020.1:17187392-17203133 GCA_029874485.1 Naso brachycentron
TAGAACTGCAAAAAGTAAAACACAACAACAAACCACAATACACAATAGCAAATAGGAAAATACAACGACAAATAGAAAACACACACCAAAAAAAAGAAGGGGGGGGGGGGTTGCAGTTGTGTTTTTTATGTGTGGTTGTGTTTTTGTTTTGCATTTGTTTTTTCCTATTTGTAATTGTGTTTTGTGATTTGTTGTGTTTTACTTTTTGCAGTTGTGTTTTTGTTCTGTGATTGTGTTTTGTGTTGTTGTGTTTTACTTTTTGCAGTTGTGTTTTAATTTTGTGATTGTGATTGGCACTTCAGGGCCACCGTACTGAAGAGATGTTCCTTTTCAAATCTTGGTGGCTTTCAAGAATTACCAACCCTGCCTATTCCATCCATACTGTGTGAGACAGCTGGCTTGGCTTGGCATTATGTAGAATTTCTCTACAAAGAGCATCTTTGTCTTTGCCAATGTTGACTCATCTGTGACAATGTTGATTGCAAAAAAAACAATAAAAGGAGGTCAAAGAGCAACCTGTCAGCTTTCCATTACAGGCTTTTATCAGCTTATATATTGTCATTCCGACAACTACCACAACCTTATAGCATATGCAAGGATAAAGTGTGGAGCCACTTTAATCAAAAACACAGCTCGACACAGCTTATGTGACGCCTGAGAGCTTAATAGAATTACTGCGGTTTAAAAGGACATTGCTGTATCTGTAACAAAGCAGGAGCTGGGATCGTGCACAGCTCACAATAGCTCAGGGCTTCGTCTCCTAGGATTCTCTTCTTTTTTTTTTTCATTTGAACAAAGACAATCTGAATGTGCTAATAAGATTTTATGAAACCAGACCAAGTTTGTTTTGGTTCAGCAGAACGCAGTTTAAAGAGGTTCTGCAGGGCTTTTTGTGGGAATCTTTTGACAATGAGAATTAGCTGGTTGTGAGTCACTGCTCCACTTACAGGCCTCAATAGCAGCGTTTACGGCCTCTGTTGAGGACATTCAGGTACACAGATCAAAAGCTAATCCTGAATCCTGCTTGCAGTGTGTCAGATAAGCAGCTCTGAGAAATCTGGAAACATCTGGGATATTCTGTTGTCGCTGTGTGCAAGCTAATTGTTTCAGTGACGTGCAGCAGTGAATAGTCTTCCATTTCTCAGCTGCAAACACTGATTGCTAATTGGTCCAATTCTAAATCCTGTTTCTGTGTTCACTCATATCAGCAGCTGACAGGAAATCATCTTGCTTTTTGGCATCAAAATCAAGATAAAAAGATCTGTATGCCATCTGCATGGATGCCGCCGAGTGGTGATTATAAACAGTTCAGAGAAACACTATAAGAAGAATATGAGCCACTGTCTCATATACTGTTTGCATATAAATGTCATCATGAATTTAAAGTCACAGCAGATATTTTGCATTCATAATGCACATCTTATGCATGCGCATTTGAACACATGGATGTCCATTCAGCCACACAAGAAGTCATGCATGAGAGCCTGAAAGGGAACTGAGCAATAATTCATATCCACATGTGCATAAAGGGACACTCACTGTATACATGCACTTTAGCTCAATTCATCCTCCTCTTCCTCACCATGTTGCTCCCTCACACATAGACACACCTGTAAAAGAGAAAAGGTGTGTGTGTGATGGATGGCAGATATTACAATGTCAGCTTCTCTCTTCTGTTCATCAGATGCTGATACAGCGATAATTCCATTTTCTTTCTAATCTATGATTCTTAGTTACGTCAAAGTGACCCTTTTATTGTGATTAATTAATTAATTAATTTATTTTTAATTTTCTAGCAGTTGAATCTTTACTGCTTTGATGTGCTCTGCGGTTCAGTTCATCAAACAATGCAGTCTGATCGGTGGTGTAAACTGCGCTGATTGTAGATAAATGTTAAGCCTCTGTTGGTGGCCATCTTCTCTGTCTCTTCAGCCATTTTGGCTCTCATTACTTTGGCCATGTATCACAAACTGTGGATGTACAGGGTTTTACAATGGATAAAGATTGTGACCCACTCTTTTTATTAAAAGCTTACCCATTGTATTCTGTGTGAAATGCTCTGTTTCATCCTGCCTTGGTGTCCAAAATCCTTGTGCATGTTATTGTTGGCCGGAAGTTCAGCTGTAAATTAAGTTGCTTTTGTTTGTCTGATTTTGGCAACACTTATTTTTGCATAAATCCAATAATATCTATCTAATCTATCTATCTATCTATCCATCTATCTATCTATCTATTAAACAGATGTTTTCTGCACTTATAGATATTTATATATATATTAAATACCTACTTTATCCATTTAACTAAATTAAGTTTATTTTTTGACTTGAAATACAAAAAGCTGTAGAACTTGTAATTGGACAATCTTTTTCTGCCGACTGTCGTTTCCTCTTCTTTTATACACTTTGGTTTTGTCCTTCAGTGCTTTTATTCTCATCCGCTTCATGCTTCATTCTCTCCTGTCCTCCTTCTCTCCTGTCGTTTGTCTCTCTGCACTTTGTTGCAGTTTGTTTTATTTTATGCTGATGAGACAAAATACTAACGATACCAGAGGCAGCTGCAGACCGAACGAGAGCTCTGTCTTTCTTCCTTGGTTTCTCGCTCTCTCTCCTCGGACGCCCTTTATCTGCCTCTCAACCTCTCCCTCCTCCTCCTCCTCCTCCTCCTCCTCTTGCATCCTCGCTCTTCATTTCATTCTTTGCTTTACTCCTAATTTCTCCCCCCTCGCTCCATCTTTTCAGCTGTCACACTCGCTCTCTCTCCGAGCCCACAGAAACTGCTGGCTAATCCCACTAACTGGAACAGCTCGACTGGACTCAATAGTTTCTGACAGATTCTCTTCCTCTCCTCACGCTCTCCTTGTTTTCTGAATATGTCTTGTTTTGTCACAGTATTCAGCAGTGTACTGACTCTCTCTCCCTTGCTTTTCTTTCCTCTCTTCTTTTTTCCCCTCCTTTTTTTCCTCCCATCTTTGCTCAAATCCCTCAGACAACTTGCTTTCCTCTTCATCTTTTTCTGTTCTGTTGATGCTTGGTGACAGCTTTCCCCTGTTACCAGCCACAGCAGTGAGGCTGGTATTGTTTTCACCTTTTCACCTTGTCAGTTTGTGTGTGTGTTTGTGTGGATATGTTTGTGTGTGTCTGTGTATATGTGTTTGTGTGTGCGCGTGTGTATCATCATGACAAAATGTGCTCCTAGAGACGAGGAACGACCACAGAAGCAGTTTTGAGTCCGTTTCCAGGTGTTTGTTGACAGATGTTGTCAAAGGGAACTGTCAAAGATGAAGTCACGAAACTTCACACGTGTGTAGTTGAAATGAAAATAATGACAGAATTCAACTATAAGTGTGGTCTGACCCATGAGTGCTGAGTCCTCATGTAATAATGTGGTAATGGCACTGAGTGCTGGTAGTTTGTACTGACGGAAGTGGAGGCTGTGATCTCATTGCAGAAAGGTCTCTGGTTTCTCTGGTTCTTGTTTGCAGGACTCAGCTTTTTTCTGCCTTGCTATCACGAAGCATCAGTTCATGGGACGTTTAGCTCCTGCAGGGACAGTAAGAGGGCTTGCGTAAGACATATTCCAGAGCTTATGTTGTTGTGTAATAGCCAAAACTCAGATTCATGCTGTATACTCTCCAATTGCTAATTTTACAGCAAGTTTCCACTAGTCAGCTTCTCTGCAGCCTCAGTGTTCCAGCAGTACTATTTAGAGCAGTACATATTGTTTGATTTGTCCATTGTAAGTTATAGACCTACAGTTTGACGCAGAAACATATCCTGATCCACTGTCCCTCCCTGAGATATCATCTCAGTCAAGATAATTGAACTATTCCTACAGCTAAACCCAAAGCTGACTTTTGACCGGCGATGGTTTTTAACCTTCAGTTAGGAAACAATTAAGCCAGTAGCCCCTAGTGTCTGGATATTTGGAGGTTTTAATGACCTGAGGCTGAGACTGACTTCAAGATTCAAGAATTTTATTGTCACATACATCATTCAAGCACATTGAAGTGGAAAGCTTAAAGTGCAAGCTCCATGGCATTGCCATAAAATACGTAACAACAAGAATAAATAGCACGAATAAATACACATTGTACAACAAGACAAATTTTATATTTTGCAAAGCAGAATGGCGAGGGTTTCATGGTGAAGAGCTTAAGTAGTAGTAATGTTAAGCTAGTGCTATTTTTGAATCAAAATTATGTTGTGAAAATGGTCTTAAAAACAGCATTTAGACCTTCATGTATAGAGACTAAGTTGTCAAAAAAAAAATTTGACATAAAGGGAATACATAAAATGTGTTAGAGATACTTAAAATGTTTGGTTTCTGAGAGGTGCAGGGTTGTGCTGCACGTGGGAATGTGAACTCATGACAGTCTTCACTTGTTTTGCAAGCGTGAATGAAAAAGAGCAGCAATAGGTAACTTTTTTTCCAGACCAATCAGGTGCTATGGAGGAAGCAGAGGACTGGACACAAACCCTGAATATTTGATACAGATGTTAAAAAAGTAAGTAAATATATGCAAAAAGTATCAGGTTAGTATAGATGTACAGTAAAGTAAAAGAACATTACAGGGAAACATCAAAAAACAGTGTATATGATGGCAGATAAAATAATATTCCGGTATTACAGTTATAATGAGATGTTAGAATACTCTGGAGCCCAAGAGTTCTGTCACTGTCCTGTCAACAGTAAACAAAGTCAGCAATGATTTGATTTGATTTGTTCCAGAAGTGAATGGGTAAATGACTTAGGCATCCCAGCAATGCATCCGAAATGAAATGTGAAAAACAGAAAAGATTTTTTTTTTTTTTATTTAGCACACATAAAAAATAATAACCATAGTCCATCATAAAAAGCATGTGCAAGGAAGACAAGAAAGCCTTGCGTCTTACAGACTAATTTGATAGTTTGAGGTCTGAGCTGCTTCCACAGCTGTCACTGAGTCTCATCTATTTCTTTTTTTTTCTCTCAGGAGGTCCTCCTGATGTGGGCAAGATGCTGGGAGGGGAGGAGAAGGAGGAGGACCCCGATGCAGCCAAGAAAGAGGAAGAGCGTCAGGAGGCCCTGAGGCAGCAGGAGGAGGAGAGGAAGGCCAAATACGCCAAGATGGAGGCTGAGAGGGAAAGCATGAGGCAAGGCATCAGGGACAAGGTATGACAGGCTGTCTGATAACCTACTAATGAAATGAAATCATTTACACAACACAATGGAAGCAGTCAGTCTCTTATTACAGGAAATGAATCCAGAGAAAAAAACAAACAAGAAACACCTTTCATTACATTTAACATCTAAAAGTAGATGCTAACAGAAATGTAAGCGATAAAGAGAAAGTAAACCAAAAAGCAGGAGTAATTGTCACATTCATGTGAGACGTCATGATGATGATTTTTGAAAGCTTCTTCCTTTCTTCTGATGTATAGGAGCTTCTAAAGGCTTCACATCTCAGCTGCATGACAGCGAAACTCTTTTTTGAACAGACCTGCGTTTGGATAATCAAGCTATTTTTATTTGCTTTTTTGTTGTTTTGAGTACAGATCAGTGAAGCATCAGAGGGAAATGACAGAACTATGAGAAGCAAAAAGCAGTAGAATAACAAAATGTGGAGCCATGATTGTTCAGAATACATTTGAATGTTTGGACAGAAATGGGGAGTGTCAAGAGAGAGGAGAGCTTTAAAAATGCAAGCTGCTATCCAAGATGACCCTTTTTTTTGTGCAGCCTATTTCTGTCTAAAGGCAATATTCAGTAATGACTTTTACGTCGTGCATCAGCACTAGTAAAATGTTTGTTTTATAGCCTGCTTTGAGCACTGCTGCAGTCAGTGGAAGTTCAGACTATTTGCTTTAAGTTTCCTTCACTGCGGGGCTGCTGCCATGTTTAAGGCTGCAGTCACAGCAGAGACGGTGTGAGAGACAGGCTGTCTGTGGGTGGGGCAGGTCTGAGGGGAATACTGTGAATCAGCGAGATGAAGAGCGCTTCTCCTCCCCGGGCTCCTCACCTCCTCTATTCCTCTTAAGTTCTCCCAGAGGAGAACAGAGAAGAGGGAGGAAAAACTCCCAAAGTGCTTGTTACCAAAAGGTTTCTGTCCGCTTCCTCCACAGCTTCATCCCGTTCTGACAAATGCTGTGAGAAATGTTCATGTTACAGCTGACGCCTGCAACTTTACACGTTCAGACTTGAGGATGACGAAGCAAAAGGAGTTGTAGAAGTAAATATATGTATGCAGTTGTTGGTAAATGTCACCTGACAAACAATCATTTTTCATCAACTAAGCATGGGCAGCATTTTTAGTATTTATCGACACACCCTCATCTAAGTCAACAATAATGACTCTTTCTCAAACTCTGCCTGTGGTTATAAGAATTGTTAATTCCATAATTCCACTGTTTTTCAGTGCAGCTTTGGTAGTTGTGTGCATTTGTCACACAAAGTAAACCACCAAACGGTTGAAATGCACTGTCTTATTTTGAACACTGAAAAGCAGCCTACTCTGTTTTCTGACATATTCCAATCAGAAAGACAAAGACGGGAACAAGAGAGAGAGAAAGAGAAAGATCAAAAGTTAGCAGCAGCTCAAAACACAACTGCCGGAAAAGGGCTGAATGAGCTGCAGTACTTGTGCATAACTATGCAGAACTATGTTATATCAGAGTTACTGTGATCACGTTTATTTCTGACTTATATATCTAAGTTCCCAAAATCATGTCACCTATTACTAAATAAAATAAAAGCCAATTGTGATAGATGAAGCATTGTATTGTCAATGCACAATACACACACAAACACTCTGATCTGTATTACGTCCCATTCATATGATGCTACAGGCAGAGTTATTGACTCAGCAAAACTTAGTGTGAAGCATCTTCAGGTCAGAAAGCAACTCATTCTTAAAGCTGCAATATTGGATGTTTTTGTTCACTTGAGGGGAAAGAAGAGCTCGATAATAAACTGAAAAACATTTAGGACACAGTGCTGGCATCCTGAGTTTTTAGTGTGTATTGTGCGTTATTGTGTTTGGTGTGTAATGGAAAAGATAGTAATATAAGATAATAATAATAAGATTAAGAATAATTTTACGGGGCGCCTGGTGGCTCAGTAAGTAGAGCAAGCGCCCCATATACAGAGGCTATGTCCTCGCACAGCGGACCCAGGTTCGATTCCACCTGTGGCCCTTTGCTGGATGTCATTCCCCCTCTCTCTGCCCTGTTTCCTGTCCACTCTTCAGCTGTCCTGTCCAAGGAATAAAGACACAAAAAGCCCCAAAAAATATCTTTGAAGAATAATTTTACAAGAAAGTTGCAGTTTGTCGTAAAGATGGTTAAGTACCACCTAGTTTTAGCAAAACCGCTCAGTGAACTATCTCTCATCTCGCAAAATATACTTCGCCAACACTAACACGGCTGTCAATTCCTCTCGTTCTTTCAGAACTAGGGGAAAAATAGAAATTAAAAGGGTAGCCAATTGCCACATTGAGAGCTGCAGCCATGCAAAAAGTTAGTCGGTTCCATAGGACAATGTCATGAAATTTGGGGGTGTAGTCTTTCTACATACTGATGTCAAAGTCTTATTCTTACACCACCTACTGTTTACATCATATTTGATATTGAAGGTAAATTTAAAACAGAATAAAAAACTATTTGTCTGCCTCAATTGACTGTATTGTGCGTATTTTTAATGCAACAAGGTCCCATGTGGTACACAGGAAGGGGCGTGACTGAGCTACTTTACTTGGAGTGGAACTGGTCAGGGATTGGGTCAAGAATATAAGGGTAATTGATTAATTGATTGGATCTATATAGCGCTTTTCTATCACTTAAGATACACAAAGGCTCCACAGTGAAGGGGGGGGTCTCATGAATCACCACTAGTATGTTGCACCCACTTGGGTGATGCACAGCAGCCATTATGCGCCAGAATGCTCCCCACATACCAGCTAAAAGTGGACAGTGAGATTAATGAATAAGCCAGTTAGATGAGAGGGATGATTAGGGGGCCAGTTTGAATGAGCCAGGTTGGGAATTTAGCCAGGACACGGGGGGAACCCCCTACTCTTCACGACAAGTGCCATGGGATCTTTTATGACCACAGAGAGTCAGGACTTCGGTTTAACGTGTCATCCAAAGGACGGCATCTCCTGCAGCACGATGTCCCCGTCACTGCACTGGGGCAAAGGGTCAGATTTTTTGGCCAAATGGAAGGTCGCCCCCTCCTGACCTCGACCAAGTCCCCTTTCAGCAGCAACTTAGTTTTTTCAGCAGGTCTCCCATCCAAGTACTAACCAAGCACTCACCTATTTAGCTTCAAGGGTAGAAAAAGAGTAGCCCATCAGAGACAGAGTGGCAAAGAAAAGCAGTGAAAGCAGTTATTTTTTAATAACTCTTTCTTTTTTGCTTTTTTGCCACCAGTATGGCTTGAAAAAGCGTGAGGAGGCAGAGGCCGAGGCTGCAGCTGCTGCAGAGGAACCTGCAGCCGGCAGCTTGACCCGACCTAAGAAGGCTGTGCCTGCGGGCTGTGGCGACGAGGAGGAAGAGGAGAGCATCATGGACACAGTGATGAAATACCTGCCAGGCCCTCTGCAAGACATGCTGAAAAAGTAGGCTAGCTCGCTAGCTAATGCTAACGTTATCTAGCTTAGTTCACAGGCTACATTCACACTGTTGGCTTTAATCAGGGTTTCTTTTTCCATCCACGTGACAGATATGAACTTTGCTCTTACTTTGCTCTGAAAGTATATAAAAGGTAGTTTAATCGGGTCTTTTGGAGTTCAGGTAAAAGTTTTATGGAAACTGAATCAGATAGGAACCAACAGTGTGAACTGAAGCTATTTCACTAACCTAGGTTAACCTTTCAGGTGAACGTTAGCTTGAATAAGGTTAACGTTAGCTACATGAAGCTAACAGCAAGCAGAGGGGCTAAAAACACTATGATAAGTGGTTTATCCTTCTAGCCTGAGACGTTTTAAACTCGTTTTACTCTCCTCCGTGTTCACTGCTGAGCTTATCGCAGCACTGAAAAAAATAATATCCCTGTTCACCCAATTTGTACATAAATAAAAGAATACAATATATTACAAGCCTCAAGGTGGGCAAACAATCACAAAATATAATATGAAATTATTATACTAACTGTGTGTCTGTCTCTAAAATAAAATAAATGTGATAACTTGATAAGCCATATTTTAAAAAGGAAATTTAAAGACTACTGATGTGTGCTCCTAAAGCTACTGTTATGTGTTTGACCATGTCTGAAATTTATGTAAAACTTTTTGCACACAGTGTTACACATTCTCTGTCCGACCTGTTGTCTCTCTCCCCCAATGCCCACATTGAAGTGTAATGACATACATGTAGTGTAGTGTTTAAAAATGTTTCTATTCCCCTGTTCAGTCTCCTTCTTCTTGTCTTGCATGCCATTTGTCTGGACCTGTTTAATGTGTGAATATGTACCAAATCACCCCTCCGCTCTTGTCATCCTCTCCTTCATGCAAAAAAATATTAAGGCAATAACTCCTAAGTTTGAGTGTGTTTTCACTACGAAGTCGATATAACCGTTAATAATATCAGTAATAAAAAATATCATGTATGCATTCAGGAAATTTCCTTTCCAGGTTTGCAGGGTTTTCTTTTTTGTCATTGTTGTTGTTGTTGTTTTGAAGAAGAATGACTGTGCAGCCATTCTTACAACAGCCAAAACCTTAAGCTTTTAGCCATAAAACACAGACTTTAAGTATATATACTATTACTACTATCAGGATCTGCTACAAGGGAGAGAATACTGAATGAATCTGTATGAATAAATTAGACATTATTGTGTATTTATGAGTTTTTTGCTATAACAGGCAGTATTAACTTCACAGTGGACTCAAAGTCTGGACTTTGCATCATGTTGAGATTTGAGAGAAGGAAACACACACACACGCACAGATAGTGAAGTGAATACTGCAGTTATTAATTAGATAGTAAAATCAGAAATGTTTTAAAAGAAAATGTGAAGTGATACTTCCTTCAGTTCTACTTCCTGTTGATTTTGGTGTGAGAATGAGCCACTAAGGGCGACCTTAAAATGCCATGAGCAATAAAGGATTATCTTGTATGTTTCTGCCTGAGATTCAATAAAAAGTCAAACCTTGTTCACAGACATCAAAGACGCGTCATCTTCTGTTCCCTGATGTGAGGTTGGCTTCAAAACACAGTAGAAAAAACAGCCTCAGCCAAAACTTTATTTCCCTCTCATTCTGGCTCCTAAGTTGATGTATACGGGAATTGTTCTTTTTTTATCATTTAGAGTGTGTTGAATAAGACTGTTAAGGATTTTTTTTGTTCACAGCAGACATGATGTCATGTCACAGTAAGAAAAACACAGGTGTAAATATAAACTATTCAACAAAGTAAAATATTTGAATTAGTTGCTCTGGTTTTAGGGTTCTGTTGTGTACTTGACTATTGCAGAGCCATCTTTAGTGTTAGAATTAACACCTGTGCTTTTCTCTGTAAGAATCAAATGGCATGCTGTAGAGATGGATGACTTTTCAAGAACATTTTTGCTTTCCTTCCCAAAAATATAACTATTTTTATTCAATTTATGTTTTCATTTAAGATTTATTTATTTTTTTACATAAGGACACTTCTACTCTTCAGCAAAGGAAAATAAATTATGTCTCATGGTATTAAGAAAATATCACTGTGCAGACATCCTGCCATATTGATGAGGCTACTTGTAAAGGTCATGGGTTGGATGAAAAATAAACGGGGTAATTGATTACCTAGGGGCGGAAAGATGAAACTGGTGTCGCACAAGGCTGGACAAGATAAAAGGGGGAAAAAAAAAACGTCACGAATCTGCAAACAGGGAATAAGTTATTTGGAGTCTTCGCTGCTACTGTTGTCATACAGCTGGTGATTTTTATTTATGTAATTTTTTTTTTGAGACTTGAAGTAATTCTACTTTGGCTCCATTTTATCATATGTGTGTTTTTCATTGTTACTGTGAGTTTCATATAACTGCAAATTATTTTCCTCAGTGAATGAGCTGATGCAACTGTTTTCCCTCAGTGGGAGCAGGCTCCATAATGTGGTTAAAAGTCTGTCTGTATACTGAAAAGTAAGTTAAACTCTGAGAAGAAACCAGATTCAGTCAAATACATCTTAAGTTTTGATCTTTGTAACTGCAGCTTTATTTAATTTAGCAGAGCTGCAGCATAATAGTTGGTCAGAAGAGGGCGACACAGGGCGAGAAGGAACGTCTGAAGTGACTTGGTGCATTTCTTCCATTTTGCAACAGACTTATTGTTATCTTTAATGGGAGAAAACTGAACACAGGCAAAGCATCCAAAAAGTTTAACCAATATAATTTAATAAATAACATAATTGAATATGATTTAAGTTCAGTAAGAAGGACATCAAGGAAATTTATTTTTCAGGCTTTATTTATTTTCATAAACAAAAATTCAACCAAGAAAGGTGAACTATCTAACAAACACAGAGTCAAACACTAAAATAGGAGAAAACATGAGACAGAAGTAAAGAATAGGACACACGAACACTGAGTGACAGGAGTCCTCGTCCTTCTTTACCTTAAGCATTCAGCTTCCTATTGTTTGACAAATGTTTACATCCATAATCACCAATTGTTGAACAACTCCCACAGCATTAACAAGAAAATAACAAAGCAGTGATATTAAATAACATTAAATGGGTTCACTTATCCCTAAACATGCTGTCAATTTGAAGAGTGTCAGTGTTGACATCGAGGAGACATGGATGGTAAAGTAGAGTCACTTTTACCAGTCTGAAACTGGTAGTTTACACATTACAGTCCTGTTTCATCTTAAGCCATAAATAAGTAACAAGAGTGCAGAACATTTCCTGTGATTTTTACTGGAGCTGTTTTATTTCTCAGACAAACACGTTAGCTCTACTTTCTGGTTAGACCGAAGCTAACCTCTTTTTTCTCATTGTGCTGTTGATTTTAAAGTTCAAAATGATCCCGTGAAGTGTTGCAAAATATACAGCAGAGTTCATCATTACCAACATGTAGTTGAACCAAACAAGGACATACACAGGTACTTAAAGACATGTTTGCATTTTGAACTCGTAAGGATCAGTCCAAGATCATTTCAGATGTTCAGTGATTTAAGACGATGCATCACAGCTGACATTTTGCAAACATTTGTTGAATCTCAGTAACACGGGTCTGTGTAATCTGACAGCTTTAAAGACATAAGAGGTTTCCTGTGTTTGTAATTTGTGTACCATGCATTATTGACATACACCAGACCTGGATTGAGGCATCATGTAAAACATGTAAAACACAGTAAGTCAACAGTACAGCCCATTTTGTATTAAACCACACATTTTAGCTCCAGTAAATAAAAATGAACACAACCAACCAACAAACCAGACCTGGCTAAAAGTGTCACAGAAGTCCATTCAAATAATTGCAGTTATTTTGAGTTATTGTAGTCAGATTACATGGTGGATCATAGACAATAAATTCTAGATAAGCTAGTGTTGGAGGGGTACTTTTTACAATGGATTTATTGAACATCACATAGGAAGGGAATGCTAATGTAAATGCTGGATAATGAAACAATGTAAAGTGTAATTAAATTCTACATTTTCATTTACAGAAACACTGTAACTCAAGTGATTATCCTTCTATTGTCCAGCACCATTAATTCAAGTTATTTCAAGTATCTGAACAGCTTCTGACTCTTTCCCAGGTCTGTCACAAATAAATATATTCTGTATATAGCGACAAATCTCACAGTAGCCAGGTTTATAAATCTATCTGTGCATCACTGAAGTGAGTCTGTATGACTTTGTCTCTGAGGATGGGGAGTTTCCAAAATACTGTTTAGACTAAAAACCCAATTAGAAATTGTTCAAAATCTTATATTATAGAATTTCTCAGAGGTTTTTTTTAAGTCTATCATCATAAACAACAGTAATGACAGCACAATTCATTTACAGCATAATAAAATTAATAATTAGAATTCATGTAACTCATCAACAGAAACAGAGATTGCTAAAAGTGTCCTGTCATCTTTCAATGGGCCTCAGAGAAAACCAGACCTCCCGCCCACTTTATTAAGAACAGTGGATACTTGAGGAGATATTAAAGGATTCATGATGACAAAGGAAGCTTTGAATGGTTACAGGAGTTACAGCAAATGTTCACACCCAGAACCTGAGTCAAAATTCAAACTTCAGAGCACAAATAAGCACACAATGTCACTTTTTAGATGCCCTAAAAGCTGAGAGAGACTCTGCTGCATTGGATCCTTCAATATCTACTAAAAACAAAGAGTTTGGAACGAGTTCAGAGTTTGTATCTGAATCTCAAACAGCTAAACCTGACATGAAGATCTTTGGGAGGGCCGTGGATGTGTGAGGCTGAAGATGGTGATGAGAATGGTTTGAAATGGAAGGGCTTGAAGAGGGGGAACAGATGGTCGGGAGGAAGTCCTGGTTTCTACACATTTGTCCGACACTTGGGGAAGATGGGTCCCCCCTCAAGCCTTCTCTTTCTTACTGTGGGTGGAGAGGAGGAGGAAGAGGAGAAACAATGACAGGGAAAGAAAGAGACATGACAGGGGAGGGAGGGAGGGAGAGAAACAAGGAGAAAAATTGCAAAAATTAGAAATGCCGAATTCAAGACGGTCATCATCATCACTGTCAATAATTTTGGCTGAAGCAGAGCAAGGCCTCATTTGCTTTCCATGAGTAAAGCAAAGCAAGGCAACTGAAAGAAGAAAGACTGAAGGATTAAAGTTACAGTGGCAGTGAGCAGGTTTAGAGGGAGCTCTTGAAGAGAAAAAGCACAAGAAAAGGTGAAACACTGATAAGAGCAGAGATGGATTTTCCCACTGTAGTGCCCCAAGACAAAAATTAGGAGAAAAATCAGTCACTTTTTTACAGTTATTGTGCCTTTATAACCATGTTTTGAAAAGTTAAACACATTTATTGATTTTTATTCCACACATTCTTCCTTTTCAAAACTTGGTGCCTACATTTGCTGCAAAGCAACTCGACCATGGACAGTTTAACTGGAGATTCAGATGTTATGATACCAGCAGCTAATGTATCCACAAGCTGCTCGCCATAATCAGAGATGAGGAGTTTGTTATAGAGGGCTGCTGAGCTTTGTTCTTTTTAACTTTTGTCAAATTGTCTTATTTTCAAACTTGTAGTTTTCAGTCCAAACTTTAACCGCTGCAAATAACATCACTTGAAGGATGTATTAGATTTCCTGCAGCACCCTCTGGAGACACAAAAGGCCTATTACAACTCTTTGCACATTACACACTTACCTGCAAACAGAGTTTGATGTATAAAATAGGTGTACTTGCCCTTTAAGGCATCTATTTCAGCTGTTGTTAACCGTTTCTGGATTTTTGAAACTTCAGTATGGTTCATTTTGTTGCATGGATGGCCGGAGTTCTTGTACCTTTTTTTGAGAAATGTAAAGAAACCATGGCAACAAAAAATACAGTGTGCCTACAGTTTGGCCTGAAAAGCAACAACAGCTCAATTTCGGAGACGCTTTGCAAACCAGCGATCGCTATAAGAACAAGAAGGAAAGAGACAAAGTGAGAGAAACTCTCAGAGAAGGATGACAGGTGGTGGCAGCGCTTTCCGGAGGTCTGGAAAAGAAGGTGATGCTGGCAGAAGAAAGGGAAAAGGCTGAGCGGACAAACAGTGCAGAGTTTGTATTCTTGTTCATTTGTACTTGGTTTTAGATGTGAACTTTTTCCCGAAGGCTCTCTCTAGCTCAGGGACGGACAGAGTGAGGGTGAAGGAGCCATCCGATTCTGACCTGACAACCCGGGCTTAAAGATGACAGAGGGGAGGAAAAGGTTATGACAAGGTTGTGACACATACACTTAACTCCAATAAAATCAGATAATGAAAAACAGTAAACAAGACAGCCCACAAACAAATGTATTCATAATTCTAATCTTAACATAGAAACTTAATTACATGTTCTTTGGCTGAGGTAAAGACAGCCAAGATGGCATCGACTCACACTGTCCTGCCTCTTGAAACCTAAACCTGCGTCTCAGATTCGAGAGCTCACACACAAACCAAACAAGTCTTCATTTGTGAAGTCTGTCAGGTTTTTGTTGAGTCTGTGTCAGAGAGGAGTGGACCCACTTCTGGTACAAAAACCTTTTGTGGAATTTATCACACAAATACACAAGAAACACACACAGAAACTGAAGTTAACAAATACCCCAATTACATCAATAATCAGTGCCAGTCCATAACAAGAATTACTTCTTCCATCAGTTTCTTTTCACGCCCTCTCTTTTTTTTTTTAAAAGTTGATGTCAGGGCTGAGGAAATCATTGTTTTGATTGGCTGAGGCTTCCTGGCCGATGACATCACTCTGATTCTTCTATTAGATTTTGTTGAAGTGTAACCCGAAGAGATATAGTGAAGATAAAGTGTCGGCACTGACGCACGTAACAACCAACGCAGCCAAACACAACATCACTGAAAGACTGAAAGAGTTATTTGACAAACAAAGAACTGTGAGTGAAACGGTCATCAAATACATGCTGACATCCATTTAAATCCAGTTCATGAACTTTGCTCATGTTTTCCTCATTCAGTTATGCAGTGTGGGGTGTTATCAATGCTGCCTCTGTGCTTTCAACAGCCTGTTTGTTTGTGTGTGTGTGTGTGTGTGTGTGTGTGTGTGTGTGTGTGTGTGTGTGTGTGTGTGTGTGTGTGTGTG
>JAQFJA010000020.1:17226995-17238744 GCA_029874485.1 Naso brachycentron
ATTAAAAAAAAGTTTACATCAAATAACCTGATAGAAAAACAAACTCATAATAACGAAGAAAGAAATCAAATCAAATAAAAATAACAACTAGAAACATATGTAAATCATGGATCATGTTTACTTCTGCTCTGTCTTTACAACTAAGATATTCAAAGATTCCAACATTTCTGCCCATTAAAAGGAAGTTCTGTACTTTTTTTTAATCTGAGCTAGAAATTTGTTGCTCAGTTTTAAAGTGAGCAAACCCACAGAAACCTTCAGGTCAATGCAGGTGGCTCGGACAGCAGGAGCTTTACATCAGGTCAAGTCTAGTACATTTTATCAATAGGGTGTCAAATCACAACAAATTTGTCTTAAGACGCTTAACATTGGAGTAGGTCTAGATCATTAGACCACACACTATAATTAAATCATTTTAAAGTTATTAAAATCTGACAGTTGAAAGCAATTCCCACATGAGCAAGCACTTGGCAACAGTGACAAAGAAAAACTTCCAGTAACACTTAACTTAATGCATGCATCTATAATGCATTATGAACATACTCATAATGCGTAATAATGCACCTATACTGCTGTATAATCATAATTATATACATCATAACCACGTACAATGCATTATAGGCGTTTTCATAATGTGTTGTAATGGACTGTAGATGCGTGCTTTAAATAAAGTCTTAACGGAAATTTTTCATCATCACTGTCACCAGGTGCTTGCTCATGTGTGAACTGCTTTCAATTGTTAGATTTTGATAAATTTGAGACACAATAATTATAGAGTGTTGCTTGACTTAAAGCTCTCACTGTCTGAGCCACCTGCATTGACCTGAATGTTTTAACACTCTGCAGGTTTGCCGGGATGCTCATTTCAAGCCTGAGGAACAGATTTCTAACTCAGAGCAAAACCAATTTTTACAGAACCTGCAAAGTCAAGCACAGATTATGATGATTTTAAGATGATAATTTTTAGTATTTCTATGCATGCCGGTATGCCAAACAGTCACGTAACCTAACTTACCTGCACTACACTCACGTTTTCATTTACTGCACATTACATAAATACTGCACTGCACAATACACACTGCTGTTAGAGTTTCATACAAAACCGCTCTCACTGACGCATCTAAGACTTTGACCTATGTACAGACACAATCAGCACACCGCATTTCTTCATTTATTGATCTTTTTTACTACTTATATTTGATAGTTTTACATTTGATGTTTTTATTTTATCATATTGTGCATGTACAATGATAATAAAGATATCCACACATTCAGAGTGCTGGTCTTAAATTCCACGCAACATTACCAATAATGTCACCAACTAACAACTGATAGAAACAAAGCAAAGAGCTGTTATGCGGCAAGTGTTTACAGTCTGTACTTACATGTGTTCCTCTTGGCTTCTTATCATCATCGCTGTGTCTGGTCTTGCCGTTAAAAGCTGTCTGCTTTGCTGTAAAGATTAAGGAAACAGCTGGATTGTTATAACTTCTCCGTTTCCTGGTTTCAACCATGTGATCGACCACATTGACCTTTGACCTCCGGATCCAACAGTTTATTTCTCTCTCTCTTTTTTTATTACCTCTCTCTCAGTGTGTGGCTCTTTGTCATCTTTCTTTGCCACACACACACACACACACACACACACACACACACACACACCTGAACATTATTATTGACCACTGTGTTACTCAGTATGAGGAGTGTAAATATTTGTCTCCCAGCAGAGCTAACCAGCAGATCGTTCACCTTTTGTCTTCACATTACAAAGGAATTTTTGTGTGTTACCTAAATGTATTTCCTTTACTTTCCCTTTTCTCTCCTCTAGTGCAAAAAAAGCATACAATTGGATTTTATTGAACAAAATAAGAAATATCAGTTGTTTTCTGCTGATTGACATTTATTACTCACTGCAATGCCATAAACATTTACAACAGTCAGAATTCAACTGTCCTAAATTTCCACATTGGGTTGGTAATCAGATCCCGACTGATCACCTCAGCGGTGATCTCCTGTGCAGGTTCAGCAGCTCCCCTCTTTGGCAACCAAAATTTCTGTCCTGGTTATTCTAAAGAGAAGATCAGACGGTGATTAATTTTAACTTTAAACCAGGTTTAAAATGAAAATGAAAAATCACCCTCATATAAACCCACAGAGTCGAGCAACAGCAGAGAGATAATGGAGATCAAGTGCTGAAAGTCATCAGTGAGGGTTTTTCATTTTTACCACTGAAAAATATTGCTAAATTAGATTTAACAGGAAAACCAAAGACAGAGAAAGTAAGCAAGAAACAGAGACAAAGAGAAAGTTTTACACCAAAAAATTACAAAAAAACAAACAAAAAAAAGCAAACAAACAAAAAAAGATGTATTTTTCTTGTGTGATTTGGGGAAGTTATTCCAAAGCTTGGAAAAATGTTACTTTACTAGCTCTTCTCCAGTCATGCATGTTCTGTATATTTTACTTTCTGTAAAACTGCTTTGTCTGATATGTGGTCACAATAGGATAAAAGCACTAATGCAGAAAAATCAGCACATAAATATTCATGATTTGGTCCTCAAAGCTGTGACCACCATTTTCTAGTACTGACTTGTGGCAACCAGCTCATTTCCTGAATAGACCAAGAGGTCAATAATAGATAATAAAGAAAATAAATAAATAAAAATAAACTGGAAAGCCTCTATTCATTTTAATTGGCTCAGCATTGTGACTGTAGGCTTTGAATTCATATCCCACTGGGGAGCAGCTCTGGCACTTGTCCTTCATGAAGTCAGCTTTGGGTTGAGCTAAAGTCCGTGGGAGTGGAGCAGCTGTGTGCACTCACTGTCTCTGGTAACACAGGGCACACTCATTGGAGTAAGTGTTTCCATCGCTGCCACACACAGGACTGAGGTTCAGGGGACATGCCACGATCTCCCCCCTGTCAGGACAGACAGGCTGCGAGAGCACGAGACAGGAAGACGCAAAACAACGTGAGAGACAGTTAATTTTTTTATGATTATGATTACTGTGATTCTCTCTCTTATACCCCCTCACAAAAAACACCCTCCAATATTTACAATCACACATGCACGCATCCAATTCACACACACACACACCCAGCACCTTTCTCATGAATCCAGACTTCTTCTCAGCACCTGTTAAAAAAAGCAGATGACTTCTAAAATCACCAGTGTATAAATAATTAACTCCATATTACATCACTTCCTGTTTGCGTACAAGTAGGCTACATAAACAGCCCATCTGATATACAGCAGTGGCAGAATGAAACACCAAGTAAGTACACTTAACCTACTCAAGTACTAAAACTACAGTGAATACAAAAACGAGATACAGTACTTGTACTTAACTCCGATCCAGTGACAATCATATATCTCCAGATTTTGTGGTTTTGCTTTTGAATTTCCCCTCCTTCTTAAGCTTTAATAACCCTCTTGGATTTTGCAGATTGTGTCGTCACGAAGTAGATGTGGTTCTCACATACAAACAAATAGCGATCTTACAAAAACATAGTATCTAACCAAACACAAAGAGAATCACAACACAATTCAGGAATTTATGCTGAAATGAGAAAAATCAATATCATTGTCACACTTAGTGATAGGTCCATTATTGCAGTAAAACACTTTGAATACAGTATAGGAGAACCTGCTGTGTAATGTTTACACATTTTTACTGAACAGAGCCTTTGAAAAGCATGCAAACAAATCTGTTTGCGGTATTTGTCCCTCAGCTTTATTTTGTAGGGATCTACTTTTACTTTGACACCCATGTAAGTTTCTGTTGATCAGAGCTGAGTTTAATCTCCTCTACGTTATCGGGCAATAAAACAAGGTGAATTAAAGTCCCTCAAAATAGGATGCAAAAATACCTGAAACTGTTTTTTGTTACCTGCAGCAACGCAGATGAGCAGAAGTCCCAGAAAAACAACTCGTCCCATCATGTTTCTAGTGGATGAATAACTGAGAGCAACACTGGACACTGAGCGTGTTTTTTATTGGCAATGGAAATGTGTGTGCATGGGTGTGCGCATGAGAACACAGCAGGTGAAACTAGATACACAAACTCGTGCTCACTCTAGAAACTCATAGCACACAGCAACACACACAGACAGACACGCAGTAAACATGTCTATTGTTCAGTCATTGGCTACGATCATCCATTTGACAGACAGACAGACAGACACACACACACACACACACACACACACACACACACATACACACACAGCTTTAAAAACAACTGCTCCAGTAACAACATACAAAAATTTATAAACCAGGAGTCTTTTTGTCAAAATGTTTGATTTTTTTCTTTTATTAATGAAAAGAGTAACTATACACAATGAGTAACAGACAAAACAGCTGTTTTAATACTTAAAAATGTAAACAAATAATAATATTGAGCACAAGAAGAGAAAATCACCATCTTACTGTCCTGCTTTTCTCTCTTTATCTTTTCACTGTCGCACGTAAGCCTTCATTCTCTATTTCAAGCGTCAAACATTTTAATGCAGAAGATCAGCTTCATTCTGTCTGAATAATATTCGTGGTCCAGTGCAGACATTTTTTTCAAAAACGTCTAATTTGCCAAAACCAAATCCCTTACTTCTATGTCTTTGACACGACAGGCTCTGAAGTCTATAAAGTGCTCATGTTTACAGAGGGCGAGTCTGAAGCCCCACAGGGGTGATCACATCCCCGAGATAACGGAAAAATCCCCTCAATGATTTTAAATGACACAGCACCTGGAACGACAATCTGTTATCAGTTTAAACCCTGGGTATGATTTTTTTTTGGACTATAAAGCATCACAAGCACAACTCTAATTGTCTTGGTCCCTGTTTTTGTGTAGTCTGGCTTTTGAACTAAAGTTTCAGTCACTGACAGTACAGCTGACTTCAGCGTTGCAGGTTATTATGTGAACAAACTGAGAGATTAGAATTTGGCAACATCACCAGAAGATAGAAAAAACCTCACAGTCTGATGGAGGCTAACTGAAAAAGAACAAGTTTTAACTACAATGTGCTTTTTGACTGAGCTGATGGACAAAGAACTGAAATCAGAGCACAATGTATACTTTACAAAACAGTCGCCTCCTTGAGATTTATGCTGGTTGATCAAAGATACATATTCAGCTCCATTTGGCACAGATAATGTTTGTTCACTCCACTGGAAACATCACAAGATACGGCTGCTTCTGTACATAATATCCACATCAGTGATGGCTGAGGTGTAAAATGTTTTCATTGTGGCCTCACACAGGCACATATGAAAGCACCTCACTGGAAAAGTTCCCATATTCAGACCCCAAATAAGCAGAACAGCTGTGAAACTGTCCTCTTCTTGTGTGGGAGCTTCAATTTTACCTGCATCATCACCGAAATTACACGGGGGCATTTTTTTGTTTGTTTGTTTTTACATCTGAATTCAGATCTAGACCTCACATGTACATATTTGCCAGTAATTCGACATTAATGAAGCACATTTTAATCTCCAGCCCTTCACAAGCTGATCTCACAGCATGCTTGAACACACGCACACAGGTACTAACAGTCCAGGTGTGCGGTCAGTAGGAAAGCATGCAGTATGTTTTTCCAAGTTCTTCAGCTAGTCGCACCTGCCAGGTGATGGTCATCCTACGTCCGTTCTGTTTGGCCGTCAGTTGCACTTAAAGAGGGCAGGACGAGTAAAAACAAACCAGCGCAGCAGGCTGCATCATCCACAGACATCAAGCAACCACAAGTTTTTTTTTGTTTTCGACCATGACACACATTTTTTCTTTTTTTAAAAAAAACAGTTAAGTTTCATTCATCACCTTCACAAAAGATTTGTGCTTCGATGGATGTTGGTATCTGTCATCTACATTCTTAAGCAGCCTACATACGTTGTTGTTGTTGTTTTTGAATGGAGTGCTCAGATTTCGCTCTCCAAATGATACAGTTTAGGCACTGTGCTGGACAATGTCAAGGACACCAAGAACAACAAATAAAGACAACTTTGTTATCAATCCTAAGTGTTACCCAAAAGAAAAAAAAAACATAAACGTTATTTTTGTCAATTATCTTTAAAAATTAGTAAAAAATTAAAGCTGCATGATAGCATGTTTGTGACTGAAATCAATTGGATTGTAAATGCGTCGTTAGCATCATTTACATTATAAAACTGCGCTTGGTAACAGAGAGAGATCGAGAGGTTTATAAAAAAGCAGTCAATCTTTGAGCAGCTGGCAGTGAATGATCGGAACTTCTGTCCTGTTGAGTTTTATGCCGTCACAATTTCAGAGTTGCACGTACACGCATCCCACCGACTACTGCTCGCTACTTTTAGAAAAAGGGATGAAAAACTAATGTTACTTCCTTCTATCATCCCGATAACAAGTCCATTGAGTGAGTAGCAGAGCTACAAGGTTTCCAGTCTGACACAGCATTTATCCTGCTGTCGCTTCAAGTGTTCTGAGTCTTTTCTTTCTCTCTGTCCATCTTGTGAAGGAGAAGCACCGGTCTCCAGCCTCCACAGGAATATCTCCTCATCTTAAATATTTTATATATATTCTTGCATTGATTTGCATTGAGTTTTCATTGTTTCAGTGTCTGTCACAGTACCTGCAGTCTCTATTTTTTCAAGAGGCTGCGCACTGAGTGCAAGTCCACTGAGAAATGATAATTAAAAAAGACTAAAAAACATAAATGAAAAAAGAACATAGTCCATCTCCTCCTCTGGTTAGTGGTGGTCCATGTTGTCTGGGTTGAGGGGAGGGTGGGAGAAGCAAAGCTACTTCCACTGTTGGTATGTTGTGGAATTAGACACAGCTCTCCTTGGTCTTACTGTCCATGAGGAAAGAGTTCAGCTGGGAAATGTCCACAACCACAGCATCACGCTTGTTCAAATGCATGTCTTTCAAATGGTCCTCATCACTTTGGTCCTTGGCGAAATTTACAAACACCTACAGGAGGGAAAAGAAAAAGAGGGAGAGGTTAGACTTAACTCAACCACATGCACAATCATGTGTACAGTCAGAGCTTTCAGTAAACTTGCTCACTTGGTCTAGAGTCGTCTGGGAGACGGAGTAGTCTTCTATGCTGAGCGCGTCCTTGTTCTTTGACAGCAGGGAGAAGATGCGGGCGAGGGAAGTGAGGGAGGAGGGCAGCTGGTACTGCAGCATGTTTCTGTGTTTCTCCTTCAGCGTGCTGCCCGGCAGCTCCCGCTCAATGAACTCCATCACCGGCCGGAGGTCTGGGTCCGGACCAGCCACCCGCAGGATGATGGTGTAGCCGTCACCAAACCTAAGAAGATGAAGAAGCACATTTTATCACCTGAACTGTATTAGTTATTAAAAAAAAATGTTTTTTTTTTCATTTTGTATGCGTGTGTGCTTTAGTGACATGCTGTTGTGCCGTGTGCTCCCACCTGTTTTTCAGATGCTGCACGCTGCCCAAACAGCGGAACCTGCCGTTGACCATGATGGCCATTCTGGTGCAGAGAGCTTCACACTCCTCCATGCTGCAGAAAACACAGGAACACACACACAACCTTAGTCATGTTGGGTCAAATACTTGAATTGTAGTTCACAGTATGTGAATAATTTCATTGAACATTAGTTGAACTGATATAATTCAGATGCTAGTCTCACCTGTGAGAGGTGAGGACAACAGATCGTCCCTCTTTAATGATGCTCAAGATGGCGTTCCATAGGGCGCGGCGTGCCTTCGGGTCCATGCCTGTTGTAGGTTCATCCTGAAAAGACAATAGAAGCTCAGCCTCTGCTACCATCTGCAAGAACTTTGGGGTCAAACTGCCGCCCTGCTTCAAACAAACACATTCAGAAGTCGTTTTTAATCTTTAAACGCAGTCCACTGACCAGAAAGACGACAGGTGGTCCTCCTATGAGAGCGATGGCCGTAGACAGTTTCCTCATGTTTCCTCCACTGTAGCTGCCTGCTGCTTTATCCACATATTTGACCAAACCCAGCTTCCGGATGCCCCACTCTGCCACCTAGTGGACAGAAAAAAAGCTTTCACTTTCAAAGTTTCATTTCAGAGTGTCTACCAACTTCTTTTGGAATCACACTAACTAACAAGACCAAAAAATTAATAATATTTTAACTTTAACAGACTAATTTGCATGGAAAAGACTGAGACAATATGTCACAGCAGATCCACATACGTGTAATCTTGTGTGTGTGTGTATGTGTGTTTGTTGCTGACCTCACAGACTTCCTTCTCGGGCACACCCCTCAAGATGGCGTAAAACTCGAGGTGTTCTCGGCCGGTCAGCAGGTCATTGATGGCGTCAAACTGGGGACAGTAGCCCATGTTCTGATGCACCTCATCAATCTCTGTTGTTACACTGTCACACACACAAAAAAGTAGAATTAGTATTACTGGCGGAAAAATGTTTCAGGCTAAATTTGGACTTCTTACTGAATGTTTTCTCACAAGTGAAAGAAAGCTTCCCAAACTTCCAATCAAAAATAAGCTTGCCTGAAGAATTTGCTCTAAGTTTCTATCTTGACCAGAGTGGGACTTGCTCGTTTTATTCTGCCTTGATTCAATATTCTTAATATTTAGAACCATAATTCCATCATTTTGTGCCTTCTACTTCTTGCCAATCAGGCAGGCTGAATTAATTTGGGGTATCTTACCTCTTGCCTGCCAGGTAGGCCTCCCCACTGGTGACCACAGAATCTCCTGTCAGCATTTTGAAGGTGCTGGTTTTTCCAGCCCCATTCACCCCCAGCAAGCCAAAGCACTGCAGGAGAAGAAGAGAATGTCAACCTGGGTTTATTTTCACAGGAGCATAGAAATTAATTACTATATATGGCACATTCATTGTATTAACTAAAGCCTCTCACTGTCTTTCAAATGCAATTTTAACAAACACAAACTGATTTTCTATATAAAGAAAGCCTGATAATTGTTGTGTGTATCGTACCTCTCCAGGCGGTATGCCGACACACAGACGATCCACAGCCGGCTTCTGTTTCCGCTTGTAAATCTTGGTGAGCTGTCTGAGCTCCAGGATGTCCGACTGTCCTCCTCCACTCAGGATCCTCTGTCGCTCTCTGGCCACGTCCTCGTCTTCCTCTCCGATAGGCTTCAGATGACTCGTGGACGACCTGCAGGATACAGGTGACAGATAGAGGGGGTCACATTTGATATGTTGAACGCTTTTCAGGAGGGAATTCAGATCCAAATTGAAGGTGTTTTAAGGAAAACTCAGTGACAGTGATGCCTTCACACACCTGGCCTTGAAGCAGAAGTGATATTGAATGAGGACGGTGATGAAGAAGAAGATCACACCCTCTATAGCCATCGCAAAGAGATTCTTCCCCACCATGTCCCAGGCCAGAGGGGAGCGGAACCTGTTTTCACCTGCAGTGACACAACCGCAACAAGAAAACAGACATTTTAAACACTTTTAGAAAGAGTATAATAACATTTGCAGTACTTTGTAAACGAGCTAAACTGTAATTACCAAATCTCTCCAGAGCATCAGCCATTGCCTGATTCTTCACCATGTCAATCAGTCCTCTTCCCAGACAGAAGTGAGGGAAGATGAGGAACACGTTCTTCAAGATGTCGTTGATACCACCGATTTCCTTGCATGGCAATAAAACCAGTATTTAATCAAGAGCATTCAGTCTCAATCACTTCTTAGTTTGCACTTAAAAAACATTTCTAAATCAACTATGAATCTACTACTACTCTGAAAATGTGAATGAAAAAGACTTGGGACTGTATTTACATTGCTTCCAAACAGCTCCAGCACGAACGTAGAGACGCTGCCGTTGATTCCGATCAGAATGTTGACGCTGGTCAGAACCACGTAGGCCGTGCTGGGAATCTTGAAGAAGAACGAGGCTGGGTACATCAGAGGGGTGATGGACCATCTAGGAAGAGATATCAAGATCATTTTAGATGAGAAGAGGTTGGAGATGCATGGAAAATAAACACAAGGAGGAGCCAAACACATGGAGTGTGTGTGTGAAAGCATACCCATAGAGCAGCAGCAGCAGGGCCAGCACAGGCAGATTGGTGGAGGAGACGTAGGCGTCTTGTTGGAAACACACAAAGATGATGATGACCAGTGTGGCAGGGACGATGTAGTTACACTGCAGGCGAGGAGGAGAAACAGAGAGGAGAAAGACTTTTAACAAGATTACATAATTGCATTGTGTCCTAATATATTTAGACTTTCTTTTATAATTTCTAATATAGTTTGGGTAGGAGTCAATGAGTCAGAGACTACAGCATATCTGAAATGTCTCACCATATCCCAGACGAAGTTGGCCAGCCAATAGAGGAAAGGCTGCACTCCGCTGATGAACTGCATGTGTTTGGCCTTGTTCACCCTCTCCTGGATGAGGAAGACCACAAAGCTGGCAGGGACAAAGGACATGGCGAAGATCACGCAGATGGAAACCAGCACATCCACTGATGTCGTCATCCTGAACAAAATAATAAGCAAAGCAGAGCAGAGGAAGCAATGAGAGGTGAATTCACTTCGAGGAGGTCAAAGGTCAAATGTTCTAATTTTTGAATGCACCCATATGAAGACTATCACTCACAGTGCAACCTGTGACAGCTGCTCCTTGGTGAGGTTGAGCGGGTGATTGTGGGCAGTGATGCCAAACTTTGTTGGGTCTTTGCCATCTTGCAGATTCGCCCGCAGGATGCCGTTGTTCATCACGTTGAGGAAAGAACCGATGCTGTGCCAGCCCTTGTTGTTGAACCAGATCTGGATAGAAAGAAAAAGGTTTTTAGTTTCCTTAAGCACAAAGGACAAACAAAGCCGGCTTGGTGTAAGCTCATGTTTTGAAATCAGCTAAACGCTACATGCATGCAAAAGGACAAAAATGATGACGTGTAAAATAAATACATGGTTTCCTGTCTGCCATGTCTCCCACTCTAGCCCTTCTTTTCATTTCCAACTAGTTTTATCATTTAATTTCATTTTAAACCTTTTTAAAAGACTCAGAGAATCACTTTAGAGAGATCTTGAAGAAACACAACAAGCAAACAATTAAAAAAATACCAGTTACATTTTAAATATAACCAAAAACTTAAAGGTAACTAGGAAAAATCGAAATATAAACAACAATAACATTATCTAAAAGAGCAGAAGGCCAACCTTAAACAGTTACTAAGTGAAGTGATACAGAGAAATACAGTTTTTAGTCGTGTTGCAAGTGATTCTGAAGCCTGCTGTAGCAAAAGCAGCATTTCTTGACATTTTTAGTAATTAAAATGTACTTAGTTGTTGTGGATAAAATTGTTGTCTACATTTTTAAAAATGTAGTTTGTCATAAACACTGAGGCAAGGTGAGTTCTACACAGAAATACACAGGATGTATGTATGTATGTAGGTATGGATGTGTTTGTTAAAAAGAAAAGAGCAAAATAACATAAAGGATCAAGAAATGCACTGATGAATTCAAAAGACACAATGCTAATTTTGTGAGTGACTCATTCTGTAAAACACATTGTTATAACAGCAGCATTATTCAAGAATGCAGTGAGGAAAGCTTGACGTAACCTACAGAGCCACGTGCTGTTGTGTAACGTGTGTGTGTGTGTGCTAACCTTGACTTTATTCTTGGTGTCCAGGCCTTGGATAAAATTGGAGAGGCTGTGAAAGAAACGATCTGCTGCAGTTCCCTGAAGGGTGGGCGAGGCAGAGAGAGAGAGAGAGAGAGAGAGAGAGAGAGAGAGAGAGAGAGAGAATCTTTAGCACACTTGAAAACTGGCAC
>JAQFJA010000020.1:17283201-17296595 GCA_029874485.1 Naso brachycentron
ATGTTACAACATGCAGAACGTTTACTTGATATTGATAAGTATGTAAAAGTCGCCACATCCAGTCCTCAAAATTGCAAGCAGTTTGTGGCAGTTTTTGCTCCTGTTACATTTTTACTCACTGTGGGCTCATTTTTTACTGCAATATAAAGACCTGCACCTCTATATAATTCAGGATAACCACGGCAAGAGAAAGAGGGAACTCAACAATGTCTCCTGTGCAGTGTAACAAAGTTATAATGCTCTAAACCATACAAAAAAGAAAAAATCTAACATTGAATTTCTCCGATTTTTTTAATTTTCAAAAACTGAGACACTAAGGAATTGGTATATGCAACATATTTTTAGGTGCCTTCAAGTCTGAGGAACACAAGAAAAATATTTTGGTGTCTCTACATACATGCAGGAGTAATTCTGTAGCCTGTATTCAGGCTGCATAAGGCATCCTGCCAGGCAGTGCTCAGGGTTACCTGCACTCATAAATTACAGAGAGGCGAGGGGCGGGCCTATCTGAATCATTCATGGCTTTTTTGGTTTTTTTTACAGATTGTAGACGGAGCAAACGGTTTGTTTTTGACAGATTTTTAAAGACATGAGGAATGAAGCAACTTTGATGGAAAGTCACAGTGTTAAGTTAGATTTATACTTAGATTTCACTATGTGTTCGACGTCACATGTGAGACATTAAATGACCGTCAGAAACTTGAAGATCTAACGATTTAAACAGTTTTTAAAGTTTCTGGCTATGATGAGTGGTGAATTTATGGTGAAATTTAAAAAAAAGTGTTGGGTTTTTTTGGCCCTGGGATTTTAGATTGTTGGTCATTTTTCTGTAAAGTCGTGGCTGCAGATAACAGCAAATGTTTCTCTCACGAAGAGGCCATTTGAAGGGCCCAGCTGGCTGTTACTGGAAAGCACCACTGACCCCACAGTTCTATTAAAATATACCCTTTCAACACAATAATTACAGTGCCATTGAACAGTTATCACACAACACTCCAGTTAATAGTCCATCTGATGCCTGATGTGGGTGCTCGCACACTTCCTTGTTTACTTTGCTGGCTGCCACATCTGCTCTCACATCTCACTGGAAGAAGCAGAACAATGGGATTTTGTTGCTTTAGCTTAAAAGGGTTGATGAGGGTTGTTTTGCTCAGCATGATGGGAAAAAGCAAAGGAAAATAGGCCCCATGCTGAAAATAATCATGGAAACTTTAACTCCATTATTGTGGATATTATGTCAACATTACCTGATTTTAATGAAGCAAAATCTTTCTCGACAATGCACTGGTGGCTCAGCAAATTCCTTTTTTCTACTTAAAGGTCACATTCCACTGTCTTTAACCTTTACTATAACGATCAGTATTAATAGAAGGAAAAATAGCAGGTACAGTAAAGCTATGAAGTGATAATGCTGGAAGTTATGCTGCTGCTTGTTCAGCATCATCTGCCTGCAGAGAGCTCCATTGCAAACTGTGGTGCAGAGAGATCAATGTTGTGTGACTCAGTAGATGCTCTGTGCATCTATGTTTGCTCATAGGAGTGTTAAAGTATGACTTGCAAATAATGCAGGTATTTATGTCGTGTTGTTCCGTCTTGAATCAAAGACGCTCCTCATCCATATGTGCAGTGTAAGCTCTGTACCAGCTCTGCTCTCCAGCCATACTACACGCATATCACATGACCACTCGTCATCACACAGTACCTGTTCATTCAAAGAATGTTTCCTCTTCCTGTTTTCTAGTCTGTGCAATTAGCAAGTGGTTGTTTTACTTCGATGTGTGTGCAGTCAGTAACTCCCAGACATCATGACTTAACTCACCGATGATAAAACTCCGTCACTTCGAGCTCTGTGTGCCGTGTTTTGATGTAACATTAGTCTGGCTGCAGGAAGATGATGACAGCCTCACAAACTTGTCTTATGATGACAGAAATAACTTGTCAGGATCATTCAAACACATTGGTGTTTTTGCAGAGTCTTCCCTCGTTACTTAAGTAATGTTACTACAATGTGTAGGTCACCTTTGAGAAAACATCTGATAAGGGGTGATCTGGACCGACATGCGAAAGTTTTCTTGTCATTCCTCTGGAACCACAGCTCCGTTAATAAAGTTTCACCAATCAGTGTAGGGCTGATAGCGCCACTGAACTCAGGAACTGTCACACTTCACTGAATAATATCTACTGTGCATGTCAGCAGTAGCAGTGTGATGATAAAATACAGAATTTTACTGCCCAACAGCTGCGAGCAGAGACAGCCAGGTCAGGAAACGCCTGTAATTTGTTTTCCATGTTGACATAGTGCCAGGTAGTTGAGGCTTACAGGTACGTGCACAATACATATAGGTTTGTTTTCTTTTGTAAAGTGATCACATGACTACGATACAACCAATCACGAAGGGTGCCTGTGCTGGCGTCTCCAAACCCGTCCATCTGTGCATGACCACAATGAGATGCCAAGACAGAGAATTCAGAATGAAACTGGGGGGCCTGTCTTCTCTGAACTGCTCCGTCTTTGAGCCGCTAAGACGCCGGGTTAGTGAGGATACAAGGCTCAAATGTAGCAATACTGCTGCGTCTTCGATTTAAGACACAACAAAGTCGATTAACCTTAAAATGTACAAACACAATAGGAAGGATGCTGCTACATAAAATCTACACATAAAATCAGTATACCAAAAAAAAGATAGGAAACAATGAAGAATGGAAGTTTATAGTGCAAACTATTAAAAAATGTCAAACAAATGTCCATGGGAGCACATCTGAGTTGTGTAAGGACCACGCATGACACTACAGAGTGACCTGACAGACTGTGATGTGATTATTGTTTGTCTTTAGGAGTGACAGGACTTGTAACCACAGACCACAAAAACGCCAGAGATATAGACGTGAACCTGTGGGCGATGACCAACCAGGAGACGGGAGAGTACGGGGTGAGTGCTGCTGTAATCTGCTGTGTGTTTATTATGTCTGCGATCTTTGACGGTTTTAGATGAGGTGAAGCCTCAACTGACATTTTGCTAAAGACATTTTCTGTGTAATGTAAAGAGATTGTCATTTTCTACTGATGGTTATGTTCTACTGTCTTATGTGCAAAACTGTTTTTGCATGAAAAGCAGCTTTGCCACAGGATTTCACGTTGAGAAGGAGTCGATTTTAAAGAGCACGAGTCACTCATGTTAGCTTTTACTGGTGGTGATTTGCCTCCATCAGTCGCTGTCTTTACCATCAGAGGAGGTGAAGAGCAGAGAGAGGCTGACTGGACAAAAAACTTGAGGCAAGATGGGATTTTAATACAAAATTGCATTAGATTTTTAAGTGGTTTTTCACGCCTGTAGTGACAGACGGTGGAACAAAGACCCAGAGGCTCAGAGTGTCACAGAGAGCGGCAGTAGTTTAGAAACACATTTGGCATAGAGACATTTTGTTGTGCATGGACAGAGCTGATAAGCAAATGAGGACGGACTCAGCTGACCTTTTTCTTCCACATCGTACTTTTTTTATTCTGATAATTTTTCCATACTAGTGCTAAAACCAGAGTTTACTGAGTTTCACAGCAAGCATCATTTTTGGTACTTTTCTTTCAGAAATATAAACAAGTTTTTCTAAATATTTTGGAGGAACTGAGGGATTCAGGTGCAAAGCACGAGCCACATCATGTCTGGTTGTATTCAGTCCTTGTCTATCTTTCTCTCCTATTATTTCAAAATAACCTTTTCCATTTTACGAAAGACATCATAGTTCCCAGATGTTTTCTGGGGATAAGTACTGGATTATACATTCTGCGTAAGCACAAGCCGTCAGACAAGAAATTTTCTAAATAAAATTGCTCAGAAGGGACAAATTTGGAATACACTGGGAACCATCTGATCAAAGAACAATTGAACAAGACCACAAATCTTAGAATAAAATTAGATGTTAACTTTTGGTCCATGACTGTTGTCAGTACTCAGTGCGTCAACATTTCGATCGGAACAAATAACAACTGAGGTTCACAAAGTTGTTTCGCTTCCAAAAGTATCATTGTACATTATTTTGAGTGGAGGATTTGCTTATGATGACTTGATTATTAGCTCATTTAGCATTGAGTGGTTTCATTGTTGTTGGGAATAAACAGGGCTGTCAATACTCAGTGCTGCATGAACATTGTGGTCTGTACAAAAAAGAACTGAGGTTCAATATCCAGCCCTAACTGAAGATGGAACAATACAGTATTGTTTCATGATCAAAACAGTACTTAAGTGTCATTATAATTATGCTGAGAGGAGGATTTGCGTATGATGGCTTGATTATTAGTTTATTCAGCCTCAAGTAGTTTCATTGTTATTGGGAATAAACAAGGCTGTTCAGTTAGTAGGGAGTTTTTGGTATGTGCTACATTATTTTCCTGTAAATTTCAATATTTAGCCTTATTATATTATATTATATTATATTTAGCCTATAGAAAAGCCTTGAGATAAGCTTTTCATTTAAATGTGGGAATGTGTGATGATTATTACTGCAGTGATTAAAAGAGTGCTAATAATAATTAGCAAAAAAACCCCAACAACATAAAACATGTCTTCTGGTAAAAAAAAAAAAAAAAAAAAATCTTTGTTATTGCCATGAAATTATTTGTATAAATGTTAAAACTTATTTAAAGTTGCAGCAGGTAACTTCTGCAAACAAGCTAGCAAGCTAACGTTAGCTGTAGCTTGAGACTTGTTGGGAAGCAAATCCACTGCAGCCGTTTGCTCCGGCTCGTTCTTTATTCCGTTTGTTGTCTCTCTCTCTTTTAAGTCCAGTTTGAACTGAGACCAAACGGTTGCAGGGAAAGTTGCAGCAGAGTAAACTGGTCCGTCTCAGCTCGAGCTCGAGCCGACTGACGGTGTGACTTGCAGACACTCTGTTGTTGGCAGAGGCGAGTCAGAGCACGGTGAGCTAATCGGCTCGCAATGATGTCACCTGTCACTAAGGAGCACAGCATAGACCGGCCATAGACCAGGACAGAGAGTACAGAGAGCTTCATTGATTTTTCATTTCTCCGCAAAACCATCGTCACGGTGGCAAAGAAATATCATGGTAAAACCAGGGCTTAGTGGAGACCAGTTTAGCAGTAAATGTTATATACATCATAATGTCAAAGTTGAGCTTCAAAAGTTGTCTAGTTTCACTTTAAGGTTTAGCAGCTGCAGCAGCAAAAGCAGATGGGTTGCACCAACTTTCTCTTCTCTATTAATGCTGTTTTCTTTAAGCAACTTTGGTTTCTTTCACTTGTGCTATAAAAAGAGAAAAGAAGGCAACATGATGTTTATTTCATGCAAGTCAAGGCTCTATTGTCACTTCAGTTCAAATACAGACCAGTTCACTCTATAGTAACTTGTACAAGTTCACACGATGCACAAGTCAAAGTGAAGGAAAGAATTTTGCTGACTAGAATGCCTGGGCATGTTTGGATGGTGAAAGCAGAGCAGTCTTTTTTGCTTTAATATGTGCAAGCTGCACCTGTTTATGTACACAGGAGGAAATTTCAGGGGAACGGGCAGCAATTTGTCCTCTGATGGGAACGTATCTGCATTTCAAAGCAGATGAGGCCAAAGAGTGACTTAAGAGAGAAAAAAAGAACAAAAGAGGCAAATAATGAGTCAAAATAAGAAGTTACCAATGGCCTGGTGGAAATGTGGGAAAATATATCTTTCTGTGCAAACAGTTTTGCAAAATGCAACAAAAGTCTGCAAGGCAAATGTGAGATGCTGCCCTTAGTACATGTTATAGTGAGGCTGCAAATGTAGAACTCAGGCAAAAATGTAATGAGAATGGAAAGAAAACATCTATAAAACAATAGCTTCAATGCTTTTAATTAATCTTGAATTAAACTTGGATCCTTGATCCAAAAAATAATTTAAGTATGTCTGCTATTATTATGACATTTGTAATAAGAAAACATTTATTGAATTAACATGGAGATAAAATTGAAAGGATTCTGTGATCAAAGCATACCATAATTTGTAATGACAAAAAATAATGCAGCATGAATCTCATGTTCGTTTCATTGATTTCATGCTGCTGATTTGTGTTCTTTATTTATGATTTGAGTTAAATTATTCAGAGTTCCATTTTATTTGTTTATTTTGCCCTAATATCTAATAGTAAATCAGCCTCCTCCAGTCTGAGCCAACCAGTTGGTCTCACGCTGTTGCATTTAACCAGTCTAGCTATACTAAAACACATTGATGTTTAGAAATGTCACTACCGTACCTGTATGTGTGACAAATAAATCATCTTAAACCCTCTTCAAGTTATCATACTGATATTTAAGGTGGACTGATTAATTCATGGTGTAACTCGCATTGAACACCATGCAAGAAAATGTTCCACCTCAAAAGATGCATCTAACTGGCTCAGTGCATCAGATTATTATTTTTTTTTGTCACCAGTCACGTTCAGTTAATCAAAATGAAAAGTCAGCAAAGCTTCCTTTCATTTTTGTGTCATGTTTTAAAATGCTACAGAAGCTTTACGGCCGAAACTTTATCTCTGCACAGATCATCGGTTCATCTCACTGGAGCGGCAGCTTAACGAGCCACGATGCTGCATCGAGCAGACCAGCAGGTCTCACCACAAGCTGCAGCTCCTCGCAAGTCTGAAAAACGTTTTGACAGATACACAAACAACTGAGTTATTTGGATAAACTGGCAACATGTTTGAAATCTACATGTGAACATTCTCACCTAAAAAATCAATAAATTTTCCTGAAGTATATGTAACAGTTCTGTGAGAGTAGGACTGTTCTCTGCTTTGCTCCATGGTTGTTGTGGAGACGAGAGACAGTTAACAAAGATTGGATCCAAGGAGCTGTCAATCAAAACATGATCTGCCACGCCCACACAGTCTTGAGAAATGAAGCTTAGTGGAAGTTCAGTCAGGAAGACTATCTCTTTGCGCATGCCCTCTAAGTCATTATGCATTTCCCGCTACCACTACGCTGCACTACTCATCATCCTCTTCATCCAATCACAATCTGCCACCCTCTCTCTTTTCATCCAATCAGTCATTAGTCGTCGAATTTAAAAGTGCTCTCTCTCTCTGCTGTCATTCAGCCCGAAAAGTTTTGCGAAGCCCACCTCCACCTCGATCAAGAAACTGGCCATCTTCAATCAAGCTTCTTCTGAAGTTCTACCTCATGGAGCATCATCTCCCTTCTCCACCTTCAGTGTCAAGGCTCTGGGGAAGTTCTCTTTTCATAGGAAGCGTCCAAACCATCAAGCTGCTTCCTAGATGATCTTCCTGTGGGGTCTAAGCGCCAAAGACAACTTTTCTGAGCACAATAAACTCAATCTCATTTCAAACCTGTCATTCTCTCTTTTCTTATTAGTCTATCCTGATTGAAATGGTATTACCCCCAAAATGAGCTCTTTTTGAGCTTGGTTTTCTAATAGTTGTGAACATTTATTTTCACAAAGACTTTTGTAGATGCTGAATGAGACACTCAACTTTGGTATGATATGTGCATTCTTACTATTTCAACCTGCATTTTCAGAAGTATGATGGTGTCAGAAGACAAGGAAGGCAAAAGCTTCACTGCATACACTAATGCACTGATGGACTATTTAACTTATTATAAGGAGTCAAAAAGGTGCCCAACCACACCACCTTTCATAACCAGCACTCCCATGGGTGCACAGATGAGAGCAAGTACATTTGCTATTTCAACAACAAGGGTGCTGGACATGAAAATGACAAGTGTGTCAGTAAGAAAATAGCAATGACCCCTGCTGCGCTGTGTGCTGCCTTTGCACCTGGTGGGAGGTAAGACCCTCAGTGCTATAAATGACATTTATTCTTTTTTTTTAAACTATCATCAGGTACATTTTCAGCATCTGTTTTGTTCAGTTTGAACAGTTCAGTTTGTTCAACTTAAGTATAGAAAAACGTGTGAAGAAAGCCAAAACTGGGCTAAACTATAAGTGCAGGAATAGAAATAAGAATAAAAAGCAACAAAGGTTGAAAGCAAAATGCATTAAAAAAAAAAGATGTTGTATTACCTGCCCCTCCTGTGGACAGAGAGCCTGTGTCCTGCCGCCACTCAGTGCTGTACAATAAAAAGAATTT
Organism: Naso brachycentron; assembly: GCA_029874485.1. Taxonomy (NCBI): domain Eukaryota; kingdom Metazoa; phylum Chordata; class Actinopteri; order Acanthuriformes; family Acanthuridae; genus Naso; species Naso brachycentron. The sequence continues at coordinate 17,291,290 of JAQFJA010000020.1, forward strand.
ATAAAGAATTCAGCACTGTCGGACATATAAGGCACATAAACAGACTGTCCAGATTATGGAAGAGCGTCATCATCAGATATCAGTCCATGCTTTATCCCCACAGCAGCTGAGAGAAACACCACACTGTATTTTTAAAAGTTTTATAGCAGCAATAAACAACAACTGCCACAGCTGGTGCAGCGCTCCACATGTTTATCAGATCACGTACAATACAGCGTGGTGTCTGCAGAGCAACGGGAGGCGGTGAACGGAATGGAAAGAGGCAGAAAGAGTTGAAGCAATGACAGAAAAATAACAAAGACTGAGAGAAAGAGATAATAAGAGTGAGAAGCAGTTCTTATCATCCTTCTCCAGAAGCTTCCAGTCAATCATTTGCACTGAGAATGAGTACAGATGTACACACACACACACAAAAGACACAAAAATACACACTTCCTCAATGTAGATGCTCGATGTGTCAATAAGAGAGAGACAACATAAAAATCTTGTAATACCAAACGTCCTTCATCTCTGCAGGTTGTGCAGTTCTGTCGTCAGTTCTTCGTTTTTTTAGCCTTCAGCTTTGACAATAAAATGTGGACGACAATTTGCCATAATGAGATGGTAATACGAGGAACTTTTGTGTTTTTAGCCTCATTTTAAAGTCTTTTTTAAAAAAATTGCAAGATTGCTCCTGTTGAACACAAGCAGAGCGCTGTGCAGTAATGTGCATGTAGCAAGCTACGACATTCGTGAGGAAAGCTGTATTTTGGGCCAACCCACATGAAAGATGACCAAACATGGTGATATCTTTAGTCGTAACTCCAAAATGGTCGTCCTACATTGCACAGTGAGAGAGGTTCACAGACGGTCATCAGAAATTTAGAATGACTGTCTCACAATGTGACATATATGACTCATGTTTACTAACCAACCAACAGAGATGCAGCATGAAATGACACACCGATCAATGCAACGTGAGCGCTAAAACGAACAGAGGATGAGGATGCTAATAAATACTTACCTCAAGCTCTCTTTACAAAACTGACAGCTGGCTTCTTTTCCTTTGCCGTGATTGGTTCTCGTTTAGCTTCATTGTTTTTTTCTACCACTCTAGCAGTGCACATAGATACCGCACATCAATGCGATTCATTATTGTTTTGAAACTATACATTTCTTGAAGCTCACAGACATGGCACCAGTGGCTGGGTGCAGGATCTCCTTATGTTTAGATAGAAGGACTGCAACAGCACAGTCATCATAGTCCTTCGATCAGCAAAAGTTGGCTGTGATCAACTTTATCTGAGCCTTTCTTTGTTTTTTTCTTACTGTTTTTTATTGAGTGTATGCCTTTGAATTTAAGCACATGCATCACACACATCGGATGGAGCACTGTTGACTGAAAATTATAGATGAGGTCACAGGTAATGAGCAGCAGGTGTGTGAACTGCAGCAAAAATGACTGAGCTTGTCGGTGTATAAAGGACCTTTAAAAGGTACTTGTTATTGGTCACATATACAGCGCTCAGTGAGATTTAGTGTCTGCATTTAACCCAGGCCCGAGGAGCAGTGGGCAGCCACAGCACAGCTCCTAGGAACCAACTGTGGAGCCTTGTGAGCCTGACTGGAGATAGACCTAAGACACATATTTTTGTTTGTTGGGGACATGTGGAGGAAACCCATGTGAACATGGGGAGAACTTCCCACAGAGAGGCCCTGCCCCAGTGAAAAACGTGAAAAACAACCGCAAATAAATGGATCTTTCAGTTTAGGATTAAGTGAACTGGATACGGTTTTCTACCTGTGCATTTTAAACTTGTTCGCCGTTCGCCCCTTAGTGGCTTAATATTTATCTTGGTTTGATGAAAAGTCATTACAAGCTTGTTATCACCATCGAAACATGATTATAGTTTATCATTCGTCTGTTTTATTTATTTGGCGCATTAACATAAAGGAGTCATTGTTATGATAAAGACATCATCACATTTAAAAACGAGTTAGGAAGGATAAATAATAAACGAATAAAACTTCATCCGTTGTAACTGATGGACTGTACTGTTTTCTGCTGATGTCAGGTTTAGCTTTTTGCAGCTTTTGTGATTTTTACGTCACCTAAGAAACGGCTGATCATCAGTGCCAACGTAAATGACACATGGAAGTATGTGAGTAGTGACGATTACAATGTTTGATAAAGACGAGTGTAATGACGCAGGTAAATGGAGTGCAACAAGGCCTTAGTCTTCACCAACCATAGATTTTGACATTTTTTAAAAAGTGGACTAATTATGCTCATTCATCATTTCTTCCCTATAAATGTGTGCTAGTGACTATGTATGGAGACACGCTGCCCTCTGCCTGTATTTTGATGCTTCGCTTGTCTCGGGAGTTGCTGAGACGTTTCTGGGTGGGGAAGAGGTGCTTTTCGCCCAGCCAATGACCGCGCCCAGGTGAAGTCTGAGAGCATAGCGGTGAGAACAAGAGTGAATTTTGGTTTGGGCAACACAGTGGCTTAGTGGTTATCACTGTTGCCTCACTGAAAGAAGGTCCTGGGTTCCAATCCAGATCTGACTGTCTAACATCAAGAGGGTCTTGGGTTTGATACCCGGCTGAGGCAGGACCTTTCTGTGTGGAGTCTGCATGTTCTTCCCGTGTCTGCATGAGTGTGTTCCAGGTGCTCCGGTTTCCTTCCACCACGCATCAGATTACGTTGGCCCAACGTGGCGGCGCACTCACATGTCATTAGTGTAACTTCATTAAAAAACTCAAGTCATACTAAACTTTTGTCCAAAGTCAAATTTATTAGTCAACCCTTAGAATAAGATGACCGGGCACTCATAATTTAGACAGCCATGTAAATTATATATTTAGGGATAAATGTACAAACTGCTCTGCTGGATTACCGGATTTAAACCAGTGCCTTCACAGCCCCAACTGACAGCGTTGGTGAATGTTAACAGAGGATTATGGGAGTTTGTGTGCTGACATGGGGAAATTGGTGCGTGATGAGGCCAAATTTTCTGTTGTTTGTTTGTTTGTGCCATTTGCCAACACAAATGAAAATGCTGGCACATACACTCTCAGACACCCAGTATAGTTCAATCTCTTACACACACACACACACACACACACACACACACACACACACACACACACACACACACACACACTCAAATGCATGAATGGATGCATTCAAAAATGTGCTTTCACATGGAGAATCACACACGCATACACAAAGACAAACTCAAAAAGAGCAAACTTAGCAAGGTAAACATATGCATATCATTGCACACGCAGCTGGAAATGCACATACACCCACCCACTCACACACACCCACTCACACACACACACAGTTCCCCCACAGCCCAAATCCTTTCTGGCTTGTTTAGAAAACCAACTGCTTTCCACTAAATCCTGAATAAACGAATCCCAGAACAGCAACAAATGCAATTTTCAGCTTAACATGAAACACATGTAAACAGAAGGCAACCTCTCTTTGCCCTCAATGTGAGAATGTGTGTAAGCATGTGGGTGTGTGGCTTTTATAACACTGGAGGAGTAATCAGATAGAAATGGCAAAGATGAGGTTTTGGATAATTTTAAGGTCAGTCATGCTCATTTTCAAACTTTTTCAGATGAGTTTTTATGACATGTGTGTGCTCTCTGTGACTTTAAATGAATAAAGTCAACACTTTTCAAGCACTACTTCTGTTATAAAACACTTGCATAGACCATGAGATGCTGAGGTTTAAGTAGAAAGAACATTTCTTTTTGAAGAAAATATCAAGCAGGTATTTTGACAAAAAGCAGACTTGAGAGCGTGTCAGTAGTTGGTAAACTGCCTGATCCGCATCCAATTTATCAGACAAGAGTTGACTTAATATTTTACATGATTACATGAAATAGAAAGTTGCATTTAAAATTATTTCGGGATTATTTCTGTAATTGGGACTAAAAGAATAGGTTTGTTCTTGTGCGCTCTTGCTCACTAAAGCCATAGAAATAGTGCTCCACCCGCTACACTGCACTTAGACCTGGTTTGGGCGGGTGAAGGTACAAGCTCAAATTCACCTAAAAAATGACACCAAAATTGTAATGCGCCAGCACGTGTTTACCCACACACCCTTTGTTTTACTGCTCCACCCAGCTTGGCACAGCCAGGCTCATGACGGCCCATGAAAATAGCAATGTTGCGCACTGGGTACCAAATGCACTTACATCAGCTTTGTGCAGGTCCAAAAATGGAGAGTCTGGACTTTCTGGACTCTCAAGGTTGATGTCTGTTGAAAATGACGGACCAAGCTGCTGATTTTGTGCACCTCTATGGCATTTATTACTCTCAATATTCATTCATTCTTTTTCAAACTGCTGATCATTCTGGAGCCTTTACCTGTACACATCCGTGAGAGTCAGACTGCTGAAAATCACAGTCCCACTCACAAGATGGCCACGGCTCATTAGAGTGAGTCTCTTGGCCACAGAGGTATGAACTCAAGTCACATAACTTGGACTCGAGTCAGACCTGAGTCACAAATTTGATGACTTTAGACTTGACTTGAAAATAACATAAAGGACTTACAACTCTACTTGGACTTGAACACCAATGACTTGTGACTTCACTTGGATTTGAGCCTTTTGACTTGAAAATACTTGAGAATTAAATGTGTATTATATTTTAAGTGTTCCACAAATGATTATCTTACCCTTCATTTCCTAAATACACTGAAGGTAATGGTTTCCATTCTCAGCAAGTTGACACGTTTTTTTCCCAAGAATCCACTTTGTTTGAAGTGTGGGACAGCATCCATTCAAGTTTAAGAACAAACCACTACGAAGTGGTTACGCTGTCTTCTTGTCTTTTAAGAACTAAATAAAAATTTTAGAGAGCACTCATGATTGTGTAAATTTAATGAATTCCAAGAGTGCTAATGACTTGTTTAGGACTCGAAATTCAAAGTTTAGCACTTTTGACTTGACTTGAGACTTGTCTTTACTTTGGACTTGACTCAAGACTTGAGAGCAAGGACTTACTTGTGACATTGACGTTGTCCCACCTCTGCTTTGCTGCCCCACTTGTCTTTAGTCTTTGTAGGGGAACCAAAGTGAAGGCACAAACAAAAAGAAAACTGCACAGAACCCAAACTTTGTGTGCTGGCTTTGGAGATCTTCTGCACTGGCTGCTGGTATTCACAGACATCCCAAAATGTGGCGAATGAGCCTTTTCCTTCGACACTGCTTTCATCTACAGTGCATCAACAGAGAATGGCACAGTAAGACAGTTTTTGGACATTATTTTCTCAGTGTGGAGTCAGCATTTCACAACTGGAACC
>JAQFJA010000020.1:17322901-17336499 GCA_029874485.1 Naso brachycentron
CTGCCAAAAAAAAGAATGTACCATTTCTAATAAGAAACTTTCCTGGTTTTGCATCGGTGTGTAGACTAACTCAACTTGCTTCTCTATTTGAGAAAAACCAAACTGACGTCTGATCAGAACTGCCTGAAAAATGTTTTTTCATTATTATTATTTCTTTGTTTAGGAAATGTTTAAGTTCACATTTCCTTTTTTATTGGAACGCAGCATCATTTACTGTGTGAAATGGTGTAAATTTTGTCCAGCCAAAGCCTGTGGTGATACCTTATCCAACATGTGGCTTTTTGTTTTTGCATGTTCAGCAGAATGAGTTTCTAAATGCTGTAAATAGTTAAACTCAACTCACATTTTAATTAACCACACGTTATGAAAATATGGAACATTCCAAAAAGATTTCATGTGATTATAATTCTGCTCTCATTTTTCAAATGTATGTTTGCTTTTGTGATTTTTGTGCAATTCAACAACCATCAATTTCATGTTTATGGTTCAAAAATAATGAATATTAATATAAAACTCAGTGTCACACTGGAACACAGTAAGTATGAATGTTTTCTCATTTTTGATTGCTAAACTGAAAAACAAGTTTCTGCACAAAATCTAGAAAAGCTACCAGAAAAAACACAGCTCATGTCGATGAATTGCAGATATTTTATTTTAAAATTAAATGTGTAACGACTCATTCAATAAATAAACTGCAGCTCTTTCGTCATGCATGTGTGATTTTAGGAGGTTTTTCATTTTGTACCCTTGAAATAATTACTTGTATATATGTACACGTAAACAAGTTATTCTAATACTTCCCATCTCTATAGCGACATCAACACATCTTTACACACAGTAAAGTGAGTTTGTTCGCTTCATGCTGTGTGTTTGTGTCTCACTGAAGCGTCAAAACAACAAAAACACACACCACACCATTTTGACTGTCAGTTCAAAAAGAAAACAAAATGTCAGTAAAGTCCCACTTTTCAGTTTGAAATGTTACCAATATGCCAAATAAATTCAAAATCTCACAAAAGAGTTTGCTTTGTCTCCCTGTAACTCAAATTTTTTTGTTTAATTATGATCTTTGTCTTTTTATGAGGATCTGAACGCAAATAATTCTCCATGCTGTAAAATAATTCTGGTGGAGAAAAATTCAACCCCTTCAGTTTATCTTGATTTGATTAATTTCTTTGCCAAAAACAGTCACATATGCAATAAATAAAGATCTGTGGTTATTTCGATAATCCATCCATGGCTAATTTCAAAAGTATTTTGTAACATTTCAACAAACAATCAGTTGCCTAACTGACCGTTGAATATTTATTTAACATGGTCAACAAAGATTCATGAAATGGTTCATTAAATACGGTTTAGGGTGAAACAGTTACATTGATGCATGTAAACTGATATGTTGAAATTTTACAAATACTGAAAAAACAAAATGTAGATGGACTATCAAAACAAAGTGACTGTATCTGAGTCAGCCTTAAAAAGTAATTTATCCAGTTCTTTCAGTATAAAAAAACAAACACCCTCTCTCTTTAAAACCTTAGAAAAAGTCGCGGAAATAAAGTGAAGATGTGACTTTTGTGTCCCTGCAGCTGCAGACATCAAATTTATACTGAAAATAACTAAGTAACTTAAAGGATTACACTGATCCAGAAAGTAAATATGGTACAAATGGTGCCACAAAGACCCAGAGCAGCTTTAGCCTCAAATTTATTTCATCAGAACACATTTAGGAAAAGTGGAGGCCACAAATTATCTCACCACAGCTGCATATACGTTCTCTCAGCTCAGTTTACCCATAATCCTCCTGTTTAAACATCCTAAACTGTATGACTGTATGTTCTCCTGATTATCTCTAATTCATCATGCAGCTCATTGTGTTGAACTTGAAACACATTAAATAAAGCAGAACACTCACCATATCAGTGAACTCCAGCAGGTTTTATGTTCATACAGTGAAGCTCTTGCATGGTATGACGTTCTGTGGTGCAGCAGACGATGGGAGCATCATGATGAGAGTGAAGCGTGAACTGAATGAGCAGCTCTTCCTCACTGTTGACAGTGTGACACTCAGCAGAAACGTTCCTGAAATGCACAAAGAAAACAGAAAAACACACTGACAGAGAACAAGCTCCTGTGATTTTAGAAATCTAACTTATTTTGTTCTCTTTCTTGTAGAACTGAGTTCAGAGGATGAAGATGAGGCTGAGGAAGACTTGAACAGCGAGTACACGGAGAGTGTTGATGAGGAGGAGACCAAACTGAGGGTCCAGTCTGTGGCCAACACCAAGGTATCAAAATGATCCATTTGATCTGATTGAACTCTGAAACTCTGAGTTCAAGTACTGATGTTTTAGTTAAAGAGGAATGGAGGCCAAATATTAACAACATGACGATCTTTTATCACTCCTGATGATGTTTGTTCCAGGGCTTTGAAGTTTAGAATGAGAGAAAACAATAAGATGCATACATAGAATAAATGTAAGAAGTTTATCTCAACCTAAAAATTCATTCCAACACTTACAAGAGTTCTTGTTAGAAGCCTCAATGCAAAATCTCAAACTACATGCAGTAAAAAAAAGATGATTCAGTGTCATCATTTTGCCTGACTTTCTTTGGATAAAAAGTTACACTTCAGGGACTTTCAATTCATCATTCATACATGATTCTGTGTGAACAGAGCTCAGGAAAGACTCCATCCCAGGATCTGTTTGAAGGTCAGGGACTGATGGAGGTCAAACAGCTGGTGGAGCAGAAGAGGGCGGTGGAGAGAGAGCTGGGTGAGCTGAAGGCTCAGCTGGAGAAGGCCGGCTTCTCCTCTCTGTCACAGATGAGGTGAGAACGATACTTTGAGGATGAGACTGTCGCCATATTTCAGCATTTTTTTCATGTTTGTATCAAAACCTGATGTGCAGTTTCTTCTTCTACCAACAAAAAAAAAATAACCCCAGTCTAAAAAATTCAACATAAAGCTTTTTTCTGGCCACTAGGGGGCAGTGTGTCTCTTGTAGACGTTCATCCCTCTCTGTGTGTTTAAAAGGAAAGCTTTGTTCAGCCTGCAAGAAGAGAACAGAGGTTTAAAGCATCAGCTGACTGATGTGCTGCAGCCTCAACAAAGTGAGGAACAGAAGGTATTGGATGGTGAGGAAGAGGAGGAGGAGGAGGAGGAGTTGGATGTGACCATAGAAGGGGTGGAGGAGGATGAAGAAGAGGAAAGCTTGGAGCTGTGGGACGCTTGGGACAGCGAGCTGTCTCTGTCACAAACTAACACCCAGATCAGAGATGCACCGAGGAAGAAGACGGCAAACAGGCCTGAATCACTTCACCTGTGCACTGACTCCTCACAGGTAGATGTGACTGGTCCTGATTCTGCACAAAAACTGTCCGTACGAATGAAAAGTGTTGTCATGACTTCAATCTGTCTGTTATCCAGGTTGGGCCGGACGTTGAGTGGGCAGCCGGTCAGCAGCAGGGCGCCGTGTCCTCTGTGATGAGTGAGAAGACGGTTCATTTGCAGCAGGAGAGCAAAGAGCTGCGGGAGAGGCTGATGGTGTCTGAAGCCACAGTTCAAGCTCAGGCCGAGCAGCTCAAAGACTACAGGGAGCTGCTCAGTGAGTGGACGCACAGATGGTTTACTGAGGCTAATTGTGAAAATGAAAAACTGCCTTAAAATAGCATGACGCACTGGTTAAAACAGATGTTCCAAAGTTTATGAGGAGGAAAGATGGATTCTCGTGACATCAGCTGCACACATGCTGAAGTAAAGCTTCTTCTTCTTCTTCTTCTTGTGTGTCTCTGCAGCAGAGACAGCGGTGCAGCAGGACAGTAAGCAGATCCAGGTGGACCTGCAGGACCTCGGCTACGAGACCTGCGGCCGCAGTGAGAACGAAGCAGAGAGGGAAGACACAAGCAGCCCAGGTACGGCTGTCTACAGAACAACCTGTGAACTGCTCATAGTCTTTATTTTAAATTTATTTTTCATGGAGAATGCAACGAAATAATATTTTCAAAGTGTTTTAGAGACAGCAACCAGTGCTGATCTGTAGTTGTAGTAGCATCTTAAAACCAGCAGAGGAGAGCAGAGTACAACCCTAAACATTCAGCTGTAAACATCAACCTAGATCACTTTTTTAAACAGACATTGTAGCCTATGTATACATTTTTTTAAAATTTATTTATTCTTATTGTTGTTTTCTTCAGTCTCTTCTTTTTTAAATATTACTTTAATATTTTTAACATAACATCCTTTAGTCAGGTTTATTAGAAACATATTTGACACAACTGTCACATTTCAACAGGAACAGAAAGTTCGCCTTTAAAATCTCCTTCAGGTCATTTTAAAGCAGCCCAACAAAGGGAAACATTGTGACCTACAGACAGAAATCAGGGTTTAGTGCTGCTCTGATGACACTCTGATGACTTTGTGCTCCCTGACAGAGTTCGATGACCTGGAGATGTGCACTTCTCTGGACTGTGGCTCTCAGTGGTGGCCCGCCAGCAGCAGCAGCTCCACCTTCACTAAAACCACCCAGAGCTCCACTTACGCAGACGAGTCATCTCTCCAGCGCCTCGTCGAGGACCTTCGCTCCCAGCTGTCCCGCTCTCAGGCAGTGATCCGCAGCCTCCAGAGCCGCCTGCGCTCCCTCTCCACCTCCAGCGACTACGGACCCTCCACACCGCGCAAAGTCAACTGGTCCTTCCAGGCCTCGCCCTCACAGAGCGGGGCGGAGGACGACGAGGGCTGGCAGTCGTCTGATGGAGGTCCTCTGGCTTCGCCTCGTCATCCTCACTCAGACAACAGCCTGCAGGAGCTGGTGTCCCGCGTGGACGCACTGGAGGACCAGCTGAGGAAAGGAGGCAAGAAGTCAGTCAGCGAGGACGGAAAGTCTGCCACGTGGCCGGGGTGAGTGACAGGAAACAACATCAATTCAACATTGCAGGGAAGTGTTGAGGTCAACAGCAAATTCAAAGAGCGAATCAGACAACCAGGAAAATTTATTTATATGTTGTAAAACAGTAGAAATCAGGAATAATGTCTCAAGTTTTTAAAGAAAGCTTTGTTTCTTTTTGTGTTTTGGATGCAGTTCTAGTTTTTCGGAGATTTTGCAGTAAAACTAGTTTGTCATAAATGAGCTACAACATGGAAAAAATACTGATATAAACCTTTAATTTAGATCAGATGAAACCATCTCTCTAGAACACAGTGTACAGAACTCATCAGCCTCTCACTGAGACGCCTCAGTCTGTGCAGAGGTCCTTCAATCACTGCAGGCATCAAAGATCCCGTCGGTCTCAGTCCGTGTTAATCAAGCGTCACCACAGATGTTTTTATGTAACCTCGGCTGACCTCGCAGTCAGAAGGGATTACCCGACATGAGGCCGGGAACGCACTGTCCTGATCACCATGTGTGACCAAACTGCAGCCACACTGAGCTTGAGCTTGGTCATTTAGAGGCTCACTTACGTCCTTTACTGTCAACACACGAGCATGAGGAATATCCCCTCAAAATGAGCCCACATGGAGACATGTGGTTAATTTTTTCCTGTTGATCCTGAGAACAGTGGCTGAAGTAAATCAACGTTCGTTGCAGAGATTCATCTGTAGAATCTGTTTTGTTTTCATGTTTTATGTCGCAGATTATCAGAGTTCTCGCATCTGTTTTTGTCTCTCTGCAGTAAATTTGACACTCTGATCAAGGCTCAGGCCAGAGAGCTGTCTCACCTCCGCCAGCGGCTGAGGGAGGGGCGGGGCGTGTGCAACATCCTCACGCAGCACCTGGGAGACACCACCAAGGCCTTCGAGGAGCTGCTGAGGGCCAATGACATCGACTACTACATGGGCCAGAGCTTCAGGGACCAGCTGGCTCAGAGCAGCGCGCTGGCTCAGCGAGTCAGCAACAAGATCAGCGGACGTGAGTCACTCATTGAATTCATTCACAGCCAGTTTATGGAGTCCCAGATGTGACAAATGTCATTGATAGGCTGATTGATCTGAAGTAACTGAGCTTAAAAACAGATGATTTTATAACGTCAGTGAGTTAAAGACATCAACCTTCTTTGTTTCTTTTCCAACAGGAGATCAGCCGGAAGATCCAGATGAGAAGACAGAGCTGCTCGCCATCCGGTCAGTGTGTGTGTGTGTGTGTGTGTGTGTGTGTGTGTGTGCGTGTGCGTGTGCGTGTGTTGTTCTTTTTGTGTTTCTGGCATGCCATCTAGTTCTGTGTGACAGCAGCTCAATGCTGGTCAATGGAAAGCATTGGTGTGTGATGTTCAGGTCCATGTTTGATCCTTGCAGCAGATAATCAGCTGCTCATTCAATGATGAGTGATGATGTCACCAGATAATTAATGACAGAGCTAAATGGTAAATTAGTGAGAGAGAAAGAGTGGGCGACCAGAAACGCTTCAATCACATGTGGTTACAGCTGAGCAAGCTGACGTTGGCATGGCAGCAAAGAAACAAGCAGAGTCACAACGACGCACAAAATGTTCCAACCCTCATCCGCTGATCGTTTGCGAGTCTTTCGGAAAACTGGAAACCAGATGGTGAAAGAATAAAAAAATGATCACTGTTTGTCTTTTGTTTTCTTCGGTGCCACATGCCTCTTTCTTACACACCACGCCAGCTCTTGTTTGCTGCTGTCGGCTGCAGCTGGCCACTCGTCTCGTTGGACCCTTTAGCAGCTCGTTAAGTCAGGGAAGCTGCTCTGACATCACTGCCTTACAAAACCCCAAAGTCCTGTGATGTCACAGCCCTGCAGGGCAGAGCCATGACTGGGCAACCCTCCACCCACCACCACCACCACCCGTTTATCCAAAGCAACTCATTAATTTCAGCTGGGGAGTCGTGACCAGCTGATGTCCCAGCAAGGACCTTAACTGTCTAGTCGATTGGTCAGCTAATTAGGCAGACACAGAAAAGAGCAAGAGGGGGATGATGAGGGGATGAAAGAAGAGAAAAACCAAAGGGAAGTGAGATGAGGACAGACAGTTACACAAGAGGGACAAACCCGTCTAAAGTCCTGCAGCAGATTCATTTATTACAGAAGGAACAACAGACATTATTCTGTTATCAGCAGTAAGCAGAAAACAAACTCCACTTATATTACTGCACTGATACTATGATGTGTGACGTAAAAAAGTTGTTGTGTATAGTGACCAACACACCACAAATTTCCCACCAGCTGTTCATCTAAACTGAGCCTGTCAGCCTCTTGTAGTTTTTCCTCTTTCTTCATTCCTTCATCATTTCACCTCTGCTGCAGCTGCATTCACTGATGGAACAGGATGTTTCCAGACTGAGTTAGTCACGGTTCTTTTTAGGGCACCGTTCAAGACTTCTATGCAAAGAGGACTGACAACAGCAGGCAACAGTAGACAGAAAAATGAGAAAAATTTTGAAGCTGCATGTAACCTCACACAGATGGGAAAATAACGTTTCTTTGTGTGCTTTGGAGTGACAAGTGGTGCTGGTACGAGCTGATTGGTTCACCGTGCTCTGACTCACCTCTGCCAACAACAGAGTGTCTGCGAGCCACACCGTCAGTCGGCTCGAGCTCGAGCTGAGACAGACCAGTTTACTCCACTGCAACTTTCCCTGCAACCATTTGGTCTCAGTTCAAAGATCCATAGCTTAGCAGATCCATTTAAAATACGATTGGCTTATGACATGATATGACATATTATGATATATAGCATCTGTGCAGCCTGATTATTTTCAAGAAAATTTTCCTGGTGGTATCTAACTTTTGGTTTACACTGTCCATATTTGGGGTCTATGCTGCAACATTATTATAATAGAGGTAAAGGGAATTTTCTTTTTGGTGCTCATACCATTTAAAAATACACCAGTAAACACTTGCAGAAATTTATTTGGGTAACCCCCCAGGACAATGCTAAAAATAAAGGACAGAAATGTAATGAACCCTCCCACTCTTTTCTGGTATGCAGCTAAATTCTTGTTCACTACTTTATCACTAAAAACCTTCCTGCCACTCAAGTGGCTCTTAAAAAAGTGTTTCTCCAGGAACCTAAGTTCCCATACTGCATGTTAATAAATCATTATAGCTTCATTGTCTGCATAGCTAACTAAGAAATTAGGCTGCATCGTAGTAAACTCACAAGAGAGGCTGAGTCTCATTTGTTTGAGCTGAGATGATAGATGAGCTCTCTATGGATTTTGCAGCGAAAACCTTTAAGATATTATAAATGGATGCAGGATTTTTTATCCAATTTGCCAACTCATTGGTTTCAAAATTTGCTAGATTGAATGTGCAAATTAGAGTGTCCATGGATGCAATTACTGTCCTCCTCTACAGCTGCAAGAAAAAAAAAGCAAAACAAAAAAAGGGTTTTACATCATGTGATGACAACAGATAAGTGGTTAAGATTAAAACCACAGCACTGATGTGCCCAGTAGGCCTTTTTCACAGCAGCCAGTAGTTGGAAAAGCGCAGGTGTTACTTAAAGCGAAAACAAAAGTATTATGTTTAAGAGTCCCACTTAAAGTGTGACAGTGTGAATATAAGTCATTTTTGTCTTGCCCCTCGGAGGACCAGAGGAGGGTGGATGAGACACAGGGATTACACTCTTTGTGTGTCTGTGTGTGTTTTTAACCAATCACTTCATTGGGCTGGTCAGGTGGAACATGTTAAAGTTTTTAGGGCGGGGAAATGTTAATGTCTTTTAACCAATCATATCATATTGGCCAGTTGCAGCCTGTATTTGCATTGGGCAGGTGCAGCCTACTAACCTTTTTACCTTGGAAGAATGGGGGCTGGATAATAATGGGGTGAATTCATAAAGCTTTTTAGCTGCAAGCACCTCTATAGCTCGCTCTCTTAGTTAGTTGATTCGCTAAAATGCAACACTGACAACACAGCTGTTACTAATCCACTAATTAGACAAGAGAGTAAAAGATTCAGCCAGATTAGACCAGAGCAGCCCTGCTGAAAACGAAGAAGTCTTTCAATAAAAAGGGCTGTAGTATCGATGCCAGGTTTTTCATAGACATATCACAGACACAGACATATCTGGTGTTATCATATTATATCATATATGGTATTATTTACACCTGTGTTTTTCCTTCTGTGAAATTTCCTATGAAAGGCCTGTGAATGTTGGGAAGTTGCAGAATTCAGCAGCTTGTGATGCTGACAGTGAGGACAGCTGTGGCGGTCATACGCTGGAGTTTACCAATGCTTCTTTCTGTCATCATTTTTGCATTTGGAATTCAAATGAAAAGCTATCCAAAGTGAAACAATTCATTTTCAAGATGTCCTCTCTCAGGATGCTTCGGATGCAAATGTGCATATTTTGTAGTATGATGATCACCGATAATCTATATGAGACATTTTTTTTTCGCATGTGCACCTCAAAACAGATTACATTACAGAATACAACAGATTATTATTTTTTTTAAACAACACATTTTTCTTCCTTCTTTTTCTCCTAATATAACTATGAAAGGGTCACATCATTTCTACCACATAAAACAAACAACAGGGAAGAAATAGAGAGAGAAAAACAGAGGAAGTCATGTCATAGAAGAGTGAGAAGATAAATGTAAAAAACGCCAGAGAATAAGATAAATCAACATAAACAAACTGATTAAGAGAGATGGATTAATTTCTACTTATCCAAAGCTCTTTCCCTGTAGTCAAATACAATTACTGCACTAAATACATAAATGTAATGATACTATCACCAGAAGATTACAACAAATATAAAGAGGGATAAAAAGGTAAAGAGAAAATGAAAAGTGCAGGACAGCAAATTCATGTGAAAAAAGTTTGGATGAGTATTCAAAGTTATGAAGAAACAGAGACAGTGACAGGACGGGAGCTGTGGGCTCGAGTGAATCACCACATTAGCTTTTTTTTCCATTAGGTCAAAACTGCTGCATCCCATAATAACAACATATCCACAGGCCGAGCTGAAACCTTGATGGGAATAAACTGGCCTTTCCAGAGTGTAACATTACACAGATGCATCACATTTGCACACTTGCATATAGTCCAGATAAAACCAGGCACTCTCTCAGATGACTTTTTATTTTTTAAGTACAATTATCCATGCTCATACTTAAGTCAAAGATGTTCGATATTTTTCATTTTTGTTCATGGCCCATTATTATAATTATTATTCTAATTCTAATTAAAATCACTATAATTATTATTATAATTATAATCATTTTAATCATTGTAATTGTTGTAATAATTATAACCATAATAGTAATCATAATAATAATTATTATTATAGGTCATGGCAATAAGGACAGATTTGAGATGCATTTAGAATCCCAGGGCCCACCGATGGGCCTGAAAAATCTCTTAAAAATGTTTTTTCTTTGCCATAAATATGCCACTTGTTGTAGCTAGGCACTTTAAAAACTAATAAAATCATCAGATTTTCAAGTTTCTGATGGTCATTGAAAGTCTCACGTGTGTTGTCAGACATGTACCGAAGTCTAAGCTTAAATCTAACTTAAAACTGTGACTTTTCATAATATTTGCTTCATTATTCATGCCTTCTTTAAAAATCAGCCAAAACTAAACCGTTTGCTCCATCTACATTCTGTAAAAAACAAACAATTCTGTGTTCCTTTGTGCACTTGTGAAGCCAAGAATGATTCAGACAGACCCTCCCCTCACCTCACTGTAATTCTTGAGCCCAGTGAACCCTGAGCGCTGCCTGGCAGGATGCCTTATGCAGCCTGAATATGGGCTGCAGAATTACTCCTGCATTTCCCAGTGTTCCTCAGACTTGAAGACACCTAGAAATATGTTGCATTTACTGATTTCTTATTTTTTCAATTTTTGTAAATTGAAAAATCCTGAAATTCAGTGTTTGATTTTTCTTATTTTATGATTTAGAGCATTATAACTGTGTTTCACTGCACAGGAGACATTGTTGTGTTACCTCTTTTTCTTGTCATGGTTGTCCTGAATCCACAGAGGTGCAGAACTTTACACTGCAGTAAAAAATGAACCCACAGTGAGTAAAAATGTGACAGAAGCCAAAAACGGCCAAAAACTGCTTGGGATTCTGAGGATTTTAAAGCATTTCTGTTACAGTAAGGAAAAGATTTGAGTCTTGGTTAAATACAGAAGACACTGCCTTGAAGAAGGAGACATGATGTGGTCACTTCATTAACTTTTAATAAAAAACAGAACCCCAAACAAAACTGCTCTGCATGTGCTGGATTCACCGGTTTGAACCTTCATCTCTGATGTCAAAATCCTGTGTGTTGTTTGTTCAGTGTTTACCCCAAACGTGTAGTATTAGAACACACAGTATCACTTCCTTCACTTGAATGAATGGATGAACATTTAAGAAAACCGCTGCCACTGAACACAATCCAAGCTGGAATTCAATTTGCCTTAAAACATTTTTGGCAAAATATTTTTTGCCATAATTTCTATAAGGTAATTTGATATGAAAAGCTCCCCTGAGATTCTTATTAACAAATACTGTCACATATTATCTTAATGTATACTTTATGTACTTTGTCTGTGTCAAGGAATGCACATCATACCAGGAAAACAAGGAAATTCCAAATATCAAAAGCTGTGACAGCTTCAATCGTTTGCTTTGATGCTCTTCATTTTTCACGTTTCATAGCGGTGCAGCAGGACACAGTGAGTCAGCAGCAAGTTCACAGAGGCAAGACTAGAATCCAAAGTTTGTAAATTCATTGCGTCAAAACACCTCTAAAACCAACAAAATATTAAAAGTGAATTAAAATCGTGTGTGGAGTTGTCCAGTAACATTCAAGGTTGAACTCATCAGGGAAGCATTTTAATTTCTCTTGGAAAAAACAGTTTAATGAAAAAAAAAAAAGCTTCGGTAAGAGACATAAAAGCGGTAATTACAAAGACTCCAGAATTTCTCTTTAAAAACAATACTATTTTATTTTGTAATTTATAGGTATTGTTATATACATGGCATAATTTGTGCTTTCATTATCAAGAATAAAACCATAAGGGAACAATCAAAAAATTAAACTTTAAACCAGGAGAATTATTCTTTTTTCAGCTTGATACACTGAGAGTTCTACTAAACCGGAAGGGGAGGAAAATGACAGGAAACTAAATAGACAGTAGATCAATAAATACAGTTGCTGTTTTTTTTCTCCCAGACACTTGCAGATGGTCCACTGAGGGTAGTGTGAATGTTCAGACTGTGATGTGCTTTTACCAACAGCAGCAAAAGGCACCTGTGTATCACTTTGTTTTTTAAAAAAAGAAAGTTTGCCTCAGGGCCTTAATCCAGTTGAGTCCACACACATACAACCAAATCAGTCGAGGATTTTCTCCAGTGGGATTTCAGCCAAACAAACGTGCTGATTTCCTATGATTTCCAGCCATCACAAAGGTTGGGCACTAAGTTAGACAGCTCGATGCCATTCACACTGATCCCTTTCAACTGAGACTGACTGAATATATAAAAAATAACCCCCCAAAATAATATTTGGGACCATCTTGACTTTTCTTGCTTGGTTGCAGAACTTTTGAAAGGGGGCATAGTGTGTAGGCAGAGGGACATTTTTCCTGATATTCTGCAGTTTGATGGCCAAAGAAGATTAGAGTTGATGAAAGACAAGATAGGAAGATAGGACAAACAATTAAATTCAAATGCTGGAAAAGAAATAGTGATTAAGGGGTTTGAGCAAAGAGTAATAAGCAGTAAAAATAAAAAAATACTGCAGTAAAGGAGAAAGAAAATAAGAGAGAGTGAAGAGCAGAAACGTTGCTCAATGAGAAAAAGAAAAAAAACTCTGATAGACGAGGATCAGAGGATTAAAATGAATAATACTCCATACCAAAACCAAAATTAGTCTGGCCATTGCCTGACTGTTGCCCCTGCCTGAGAGGAGGTTTTGTCCCATTTAATGAAATGATCATATATATCTGTATATATCTATAGCATCTATAGCCTCGATTCAGTATTACGCCGGGCATACACTGTGCGATTTAAGCCAAATTTTGATCCAGTTATTGAGCCGCATGACTCGTTTTAGAGTCGGATGGAATTACAGCTTCGTCGGGGGTCGTTTGCCGTGCAGTGTACAGGGGGGAACTAGGGCCGATTATCCACTCTCGAATGGCCGTCAGATGGTCAGATAAATTTCTGACATAAAAATTTTGGTCAGCCAAATCAGCACAGCTGAACCAGAGCAATGATTTGATTCACCAACATCAGTGCATACTTGCCAACCTTGAGACGCAAAGAACGAGAGGATTTTTAGATGGGGGGAGTGAGGGTTTGCAGGAGCAGCTGGCTTTCAATATAATTTTAATAAAATAATAACAAAAATCTATATTTATTTTACCCTTACCCTCACAGAGTCTGTGTGATGTTACACACCACTGACATCGGTGCAGGTACATCGGTACATTGCTTTTTTTATGTTTGTCAGTCTCTCGATGGTGATTAATGTCACAGCGAATCGGAGAAAAATCCGCACAACAGACTGCTCGTTGAGCATGAGGAACAGACGACAGCTCTTTCTTCATTTAGCAAGTTTTCTTCTAGGAAAGAAGTGGTGTGGTGCTCTTTCAGAATCGCATGATGCGCCTGGTGCATCTGTATAGTTATCCAGGT